>CP139508.1:42039828-42133755 GCA_021014915.2 Artemisia tridentata subsp. tridentata
CGGTTATCAACATTAACGAATTAATTACGTTATTTTTATATCAAGTGTAATACATTCTAGAGGTGTTCACAAATCGGGTAATACTTACAAGAATCAAAAATCGAAACCAAACTGAACCGAACCAAATCAAATATTTGGTTTTTGGTTTGGATATGATTTCGGCATAATGTAAACCGAACCGAAAATCGAATTCACATAAATACAAATATATATTCATATATTTACATATATAACAAAACCATCAAAAATCCTCTAATAAAAATCTCAAAACCAAATAAACCAAAAAACCTGTAACCACCTTAATACATTCCCCAAATAAAAATGGTTGCTAACCTCTTATTGTATCTATTGGCCCATGAAAGACTAAGGCTGTGTTTGATACATGCTGAATGGAATGGTTCAGCACTTAGTGCTGAATCGGTCAGCATTCCGGGTGTTTGATTTGTGCTTCTGAACGCTGAATGCTGAATCATTCCGACTGAATCATTCCACCTATAAGTTGATGCTGAATCATTCCGATTGTTACCTTTTGTTATAAGTTGCTACTGAAGAACGTTGTAACAATTTTGTTATGCCCGTTTCTTTCATTCGGTTGCAAGACAAACACAAGTAACATAAACTAATGATAAAAATAGTATTTTTTTATCATTCAGATAAGTCATTCAGAACCGATATCAAACATACAATTTTCATTCAGAACCAAGTCATTCAGAGCCTTTGAACCATTCAGACTTCAGAATCATTCAGCACTAAATCATTCTGTGTTATCAAACACAACCTAAATTAACGGGAAGACCAAGCCCAGATCTCACACGTGCGAAATAGTTCTTCTTCATCTTCATCATCATCTTTCAAATCAGCCCCAATTTTGAACCCTAATTTAATCATTTAAACCAATATCAAAATTATCATATCATGTATCGTGCTGCAACTTCCAAAATTAGATCCCATTATATTTGTGCAGTACGATCAACATTACTTTGCTGGCAGGGGGAATGAAAAGGTGAAAAAGATTAGAAATAAGGGTAAGATGTATTTTTCTGTTTTAATTGACATATTGCAGCTGATATTGACTACGTAGTATTATAGAATCTGTAATTTATTTTAAGGTTACTTCTGTTGTATGAGCTACAAAATTCAGTAAAGGGTGTTTTGGACAATGTTTGTAAGATTGTTTTCTTTCAGATTATTGCGTTTCCAAACTGTACTTTAGTCGCAAACCTCATAATATGTTTTCGAAAAATAATGCCAAAAGGTAAGTTTGTTTCTATGTGGCACAGATAATTTGGGTGTCGTTTTCGTGGCGCACATACTTATATATTGGCGTTTTAGTTACACGTGGTTGCTTCTCATGACTGTATATGTTGAACCTTTAAATGAACGTGATCGATACTCGATAACTGATATCCGGTTTTTATAGTTCTGCAGATCATTTGAATATACCAGAAGCTGATAATCAACTAATCGCCACCAATGCGACTGAAAATTTTGCAAAGTATGGTTTCTTATCATTTATTTGTTTCTTTGTTGAAATCATTTCATTAATATAATCGTTATAGAGATCATGTTTTTATTGGTTCTCACCCGGTTTATGCTATTTGTGGTTATATGGATCAAAGTTGATGTTTGTGTACTCCTCTTCGGTACTTAGCTTGCGTGCAAATTAGCTTTAGCTTACCATTAATCAAAGGTGGCAAAGTGGGGTGGTCATGTAACAGGTCAAAATTGTTCGGGTTGAACTGTCACGTTTTTTGTCTAAAAGTTCCCAAAAAATAAAATAAAATTATATATATATATATATATATATATATATATATATATACACGGTTCGTATGTCAAATATGTTTTCAAATTTATTTCATGCCAGGAGGTAATCAAATTTTTTAAGGGAAAGGCAATAAAACGTTCGATACGTTAGAAACATAATACTTCAGGAGGCCTTCGGCGCGTTCTACCCATTTGCCCCGTTTCCTTTAGATACATTTGCTTATTATATATACCTATTTGCCCGTTTCGGATCAAGCACAATCTGCCTGTTTATAATTAAGTAATGGTTTAATATTGCCCCCTTTGAATATTATCACAGAATGTTTTCATCAATTATTAACATCACAATCTTCCTTTTGCATGATGCCAGCCGAGTTATATGGGTTGGTGACTTAAATTACCGAATTGCCCTTTCATATCGCTCTGTCAAGGCCTTGGTTGAGTTGCGAAACTGGAGGGCTTTATTGAAAAATGACCAGGCAAGTCTCAAAATCTTATATATGTGGGTAATGTTTCAAACTTTTACATTCTTTAAGCACCCATCACATTCAATGTTTTTATTCTGTTTAATGGTTACAGCTTCGGATAGAACGTAGAAGGGGACGTGTATTCAGTGGATGGAATGAAGGGATAATATATTTTCCTCCAACTTATAAATATTCAAATAATTCTGATCGATATGCAGGATATGATATGCATCCTAGAGAAAAACGAAGAACTCCTGCATGGTAAATTTAATATCAGAAGTAGCAACTTCGAACAGCTTGAGGTATAATGGCCACCTATTTTACTAAAGCAATGTCAACGTTGGAAGTACAGAAATAAGGTATACAATATCATACTCAACTCACGTTTCCATATAGTAGAGATAAGATATTGTTTTACACGTGTCTTCTTAGAGGTGTTGGGTGAAAACAAATTCATAATTATCTATATATACTAAAAGGGGGGAAACAGTACCTCCAAAAACAATCCCACACTGAACTATGGGTCAAAATAGCTCAGGTGAAACAAACAAGGGTGTTTGGATGGAAACAAGTTCTAACTATGGGTCAAATCATTATGGTTGACTTCAGGTTCACCTATGTGACCCTGATTCTTGGATGGCAGACATGCTTTTGCAACAATCTCTTTTATACAGAACAATATTAATACAATATTAGTGAAGGCTTCTCAGTTGGTTTTTGCATCAAAGTATTGGTTCGCTTTTATCTCTTTTATTGATTTGTTGAAGACAATGTTAAGGAAGAACAAGTTGTGGGTGAGTTTTGCCAATCTTTTTTATTGCTATAACTACAGATATGAATTTAAGTGAAGTAAGTCACAACAGGTAAATTATATTTATGTTGTATTTCAGATGTAATCAGACATGTTGCTGTTGTTGGTGACGTTATTCCTGGAGAAAGGAAACCGAAACCGAATAGAAGAGTGGTTATTGAGTTGGAAGATATTGAGTGAGTTACATGCCTATTTAAATTTTCAAACAATGTACTAAAATTATAAACATATTACCATTAATTTTTTAGTTACAAATTTTGTTGTTCATACAAGGGTTTAAGAAAAGAATTGAACACCTGAAAGAGCAAGCAAAATGGTCAAATTGTATGAAGTCGGAGTAGTTAAAGTCAAAGATGAGATGTTGACCATGGAAACAAAAGGTTGATTTACATCTGATGAAAATTTTCTCATCATCATCATTAGAAGGTGAATCTTGCTTTTAGACGAGTAGATGTTGGTGTTGATAATTGATAATGATGATGGTAAGTTGTATATTTGGTTAGTTGGTAGGAGTCAAAATGGTAATTCATGGTATGTTGCTCATTTCTTTAAGCAGAAGTTCAAAACAATCAATCACATGCCAACCCTTAAAGAGCTTATTAATTTTATTTGTAGTTAAATGACTTAAATCTTTGATGACAGATTGTTGGTTACGAGATGGAGGGTGTTTGGGATTGCTAACTTAACATCTCAGCATAATTTAGAAGCAGATCAGCAGTTTTAGTAGCATAGCCAAATATGTAGAGCCTCATACATTATTTTGTTAAAATACATTTTTTTAGCATTAACGTTATCATATTTGATACTAGAAGACACAGAGTAATGCAAACTTGAACATGGCCCAGGAGATCGATGAGTATGTATGGAAAGATGTAATTATGTTAAAGACTCCGTTGTTAGAGACTATAGCAAAATTGCTGTTAAGAGATGGATATTTTGATTATGGTCAAGAGGTTTGCAGAACATGTATTAGTATAAGGACAATGAAGCTTGGGCATAATGATGAAATTTATTTTCAAGATGTGTTTTCTTTGTGTACAACTCTTACATACATCTTTAGAATTGAGACTGTAAATATTGATATCCAGAACACTTGAAACAATTGTGCAAATTTTCGATCATATAAAATCTATACAAAGTGTAACAATGTATGCATGATGTAAAAAAGTTTCGTCCCTGCTGTTATGCACTTATGTATTAAAAAAAAAAAAAAAAAAAAGTAACACAAACAACATATAAAACGAAATAACAAAACAAAATAGTAATTTCGAGTTACAAAAGTACAAAACAAACTAGAACCTGTAATTTCAAGACACTTAACATAACCAACTAGAACCTGTAATCTCAAGATACAAAACAAAATAGCAAAATGAAAACCGCTTTTACCAATGTTACCTATGTGAGATTGTCACAGATTCAGAACTTGAGATGATTTCAGATTTTTCAAGAGCTTAACTTGGAATTTATATTACCCATTAATTAACAGTAAATAATAGTGAATGAAAATTCATTTACAGTTAGTTAATGAATGAAAGATACACAATATAGGACATCTTTTGTTTTAGGACATTATGAAAAGGCATTAGTTGTTGCTGGAAAGAAAATCTATAGTACACTTTGCTCAAATCCTTCTCTTAAAACAAAGAAATTTCAAACTATTTTACTGAAATTCAAGAAAGATTTCAAAATCATATTGTGTATATAGGAAAAATCCATGACCCAACCTCACTAGCGGCCTGGTAAGATTTCATTTGTAAATTCAATATCTAATCTATTTAATTGAATTCGTGGGTAATACCATTTTCTGCAGCTGTTTTGATTTTTAATTCGTGGGTGTTTCGGTTTATCAGTTGTTTTCTTTTAGTTTAATGACCGCATTTACCCAAAGCACTGCTACGACTCGATCAGGTATAATATCTTTTTTCTATCTTGTCCTTTATTTTGTGTTAATTAGATAATTTTAACTTGAAATGGATATGTTATATCAAGCTATATGGATTCTTTAACTGAGATTACTAGTGGTGTTAATATGAAGTTTTATAAAATGCTTGAATGTGAATTCAAGCCCAATACTATTTTGTAATTTTGTATGTGTTGTGGGAATCAAATTATGATGACTACTCACAAATAAATGATGTTTCCATCTTATTGATCAGATTTTTGATGAGTTGTTTTGTAGGAAACATTGTTTCATAAGTTCAAAAGATAGGTTTATCAGCAAAATGTTTCTACGTGGCGATTAGAGCAAAAAAAAAAAAAAAAGGGCTATTTGGGCACATTTTGCCCAATATTTTTTTTAAATGGGTATATATTGACAATTTAAAAGTTAAATGGGCACAACGGGCACATATTTTCTTTCAATTGGAGAATATTACAATTGTTTTTAAAGAAAAACTTATAAATATAATATATTTAATTTTTTTTAATATAAATGAGGTGTCAAGTTTGAGGAATTTATTTCGTCGTTTTGGGTCATTTCTAAAGCAATTCGTATAACATACGCCCGTTTGGCCCGCACCCGTTTAGCCCGTGCCTGTTTAGCCCGTAGCCCGTTTAGCCCGTAGCCCGTTTGAACCGTGGCCCGTGCCCGCCCGGCCCGCCCGTTTTGCCACCTCTAGTGGCGATTCAGTCATCATGGTGCTTAGAAACCCCAAGTAAAAGATATTATTTTATGTTCTTTTATCGAACATTATGCCTTTCAAAAAAAAATGTGATAACTTTGTTTTGAGATCAGATTACTTAGTGATATATGATAAATGTAATTTCATATTTTTGTATGAACTGATCCATGTTATGTTCATAAATTGCAGGTATGAAGCAATAACAGTTATGTAAAAGTATGTGGGCGTATAGCATTTTGGGTCCAACCTACCCGACCCAAACAGATAATCACCTGTTTAGAGCCGTTATTCTACTTGCCTGACCCATTCGAACCACTTCATTTTTGGACCCTTCATTTACCCACACGCATCATTCTCACGTGAGCAAAGTTATGTGGGCATTCTGCATCTAATTGGAAGCAATTTCAGTGCTTCCTCTGCCAACTATGATGCAGAAAACTAAGGTTTAGATTTCTGAACAAATACTTTATTTTTGTGTTACTTTACTTTAACTGGTATAATTGAAAAAACATTAATGTGACTATTTTGCAAAATGTAGATGATCGAACCTTCTACTGCTCATTATGTGTTTGCACTTTGAGTTGCGAGATTCATGGGATGTGCTCACTGGGTCATTCAGGTGGGTTTCCATTTTCTAAAACCATTTGCTCATGTACACAAAAAAAAAATATATGAACTGTATATTGTTACCGCTCTATTTTGTGACAAGGGTAAGCTAAAATTTTCAATATAGTATGTTCTGATCCATTACCATGCATTATTGACCATTTGACCTACATCATTAATAGATTAAATAATCCACAAGTTTACCCTTACATATGTTTTCATGCTGCTTTTACTTTTTTTTAATGTTGTTTTTTATGTGGTTTCTGCTGATCTTTTTATGCTTTTTGGATGCTCATACATATGTGGTTTGTCTGATCCCTACTTTAGTTCTAATAGAGTAAAAATAAACAACTAAGGTTAAAGGAAAAACTACTTTAGTTTAATACAAATAATTTCACAAACGAAATTTCAGTTATTGTTAATCTAACGTTGAACAAATTGTGTGTCTGTGTCAGTGGTAAAAACTTTTTGCATCAGTGAAGTTAACATATGCACCTTAGATTTAAATTGGCCAACAACTAATTCATTCATTTCTGTATGTCAGCTACAACAGCCTCTACAATCAGATATCAGAGTCGAGTAGTCGACCCCATTTGGACCATATAAGAATCAGGAGTAGAATTTAACTTTTTTCAAAGCTGTGTTACAGGAATCAACGGATGAGCCGGCGAAGTTGGCTACAAAACTACATGTGGTAAGTCACCTTTGTGAGTGTACTTTCATTTTGATTTTCTTTGTAGTAATTATGAGCCATAGAGAAATGTGGGAATGAACATGCGAGATCACAACAGATGATGCAGATTATTCGGGCTTTATCTCAACCTCAAGTATTGTTATATTCTGCAACGGTTTTAGTTGAAGTTGAAAAGACAGCAAGTTCATTAGCGAATCATTGTTGTTGGAAAGATAAATGAACCGAATCACGTATAATAAGCATGTTTCTACGTCCTCCTAAGCAGAAAACTACTCTAAAGTAATCCCAAACAGCATGTATAGTTACTTTGATTATTTTTCTTGCAATATATTTGATTGATTTTGAGGAAAATTTGGATGGTGGTTTCTGGTAGGTTTTCTGTTGGGGACAAGACACACTTTAAGAGACTAAAGACGGTGGCAGCAGGTGGGTTTCCCGCTCAATATGTTCAGCTGAAGATGAAGATTTTAACTACATGCAGAGGCAGAGCCACGGGAGGGGCACGGTGGGCACGTGCCCCCTCACCGGAAAAATTCGCAGTGTATGTTGTTGGTCACGGTGGGCACGTGCCCCGCTCTCAATATGTTCAGCCGAAGATGAAGAATTTAACCACATCAATACATGTTTTTTGAACCATTGTATCTAGTTATTTTATCTCTATAAAAGGAACTGCCTTCGCAACCGAATTGTTATCGAAATTGCAAATGAAAAAAATCATGCGCATTTAAGTGTCATTTGTGGCAAATGAATGTTAATTTTAAATTAATTTTTTTATTCTTTGGGCAAATGTCTTTTGTTTCTTCTATAATATACCTCAATGTTGCTTTAACCACCATTTCCATCAATTTTAGTGGAAAGTAACAAAAAAGTCTCCAAAATCTCTTCAGGTTTATTTCCATCTCACAACCCATCATCATCGTAAGAATATAAACGTAATCCAAAATTTCAAAACAACACAATATTAAATTCACAACTGATTTTCTCATTTTTTAGATCCAACTTTTGCACAAATATTGTCTATTTAATATGAGATGGTTGAAATTAATTTCGAGAAAAAAAATATATAATCAAAACAATTCTGAAACTCAAAATCAAAACAGAAAAACAGTAAAAGACACAATAAAAGTAGCGATTTTAAAACCTCAAAGTACAAACGAACCTTAAACCTCAAAGTTGATGCTCAGTTTTCTCTTATCTTAAAGTCAAGGGACTGGAAGTGAAATTAAAGTTGACTTGAAGTCAACCAATCAAACTTGCCTTTACTCTTTCTAACTCCAGTAATGGAACTTTTATTTTGATCGCATTCATTTCAAAGACTTCCATCCATTCATTTATCATCGCTATATTGTAAGTCATTTCTAATTACTTTTTATTAATATTATTATTTGTTCATTTCAAAGACTTCCATCCATTCATCATCATCGCTATCTTGTAAGACATTTTTCTAATTACTTTTTATTGTTTCGTTTTTCTATTTGCATATCTCATAGTAACTAAACAACTTATTATATATAGCCAAAGAAAACTTATGTCAAATGTTTGGGTTGTGGTCAGATTTTCACCCGTCTTGGTACTTTTTACTGAGTAATTGACCTTGGGTGGTTATACGTAAGTTGGATTGTTGGTACTTTTTACTGAGTAATTTTTAAGATCGTTAAAGGTAGGATCGTTGTAGTTTTTAGGGTCGCGATAGTTTTAGGATCATCCGGTCGAAGTTATCAAGTCCAATATTTCAACAGGTTTTTGTAGACCACAGATTTTACATTAGTATGAAGTTATCAAGTTCAATATTTCAACTAGCATGTATATCCTGTCTACATGTTACGTGGTATAACACAAAAGCACCCGCATGTTTGTTGCTACTTGGTATTAATTTAATTAGTGTTTCATCTGTATTTGTATTTTTACTCTTTCTGATGATCTTTTCTCGTGAACACATGCAGCTCGATCTCATTATTGATAATGGCTACTACGTCCATTCCTCATCGGTGGAAATATGATGTCTTTGTAAGTTTCAGAGGTGAAGATATCCGCAAAAACTTCATGGATCATATGTTCAATGATTTCAAGCAAAAAGGAATTCATGCTTTTAGAGATGATAGAGAATTGCCTAAAGGAGAATACATATCCCCTCATCTCTACAAAGCAATTGAAGAATCAAGGTTTTTGATAGTTATCTTCTCCAAAAATTACGCTTCTTCATCATGGTGTCTGAGGGAACTTGTCAAAATACTTGAGTGCAAGCATATTGAAAATCCCAAATATGAGGTTCGGATTATCTTTTATGACGTTAAGCCTGATGTCGTGAGGAACCAAAAACGGAGTTATGCAAAAGCTTTCCATAAACACGAAGTTTCAAATAGTGCAGATGTCGGTAAATGGAAAAATGCTTTATCCATGGCAGCTGATATATCTGGATTTGATCTCCAGGACATGACAAATGGGTAATTTTCTTGATGTTTGCTGTTTTCTCACAAACACCTTATTACTAAAGTTTAACACTGTCTTTTTTTATTTATATATATATATTTTTTTTTCCTCTGCCTCTTTTATGGTTAATAGGTATGAGTGCAAGTTCATTGACTGCATATCCAAAGACATCCTCATAAAGTTATGTGACGGACCCTTGCATAATGGTGAAAACCTTGTTGGCATAGATTTCCATTTTGACAAATTAAACTTGTCTCGCTTCGTTGGGTCAGATAAGGTTAACATGATTGGAATATGTGGTATAAGCGGAATAGGAAAGACGACCCTTGCCAAAGCTATTTATAACTTAATGTATATTCACTTTGAGGGAGGTTGCTTTTGTGAAGATGTCAGAAAACAGCAAGACCTGACTCAAGTCCAAATGCAGCTTATTGATGACATCATGAAAACAAGAGAGCTGAAGATATCGAATGTCGGTCAAGGGATTATGGTGATAAAGAAAATGATGTCATCGAAGCCGATCTTGCTTGTTTTGGATGACGTTGATCATCGGGATCAGTTAAAGGCGCTAGCGGGTTCAGCTAGTTGGTTTTGCCCAGGAAGTTTGATTATATTCACAGGTAAAGATAAACAGTTGTTAAGATCTCATAGAGTGGATGAAATCCAAGACATGGACTTTCTAGATGAGGATGAATCTTTAGAGCTCTTCAGTTCCTATGCCTTTGAGGATAAACATCTTTCTACAGGCTTCCAAGAACTTGCTGAAAAAGCTGTGAAGTATGCGCAGGGTCACCCTCTGGCTCTCATAGTTTTGGGTTGTTTTTTGTACGGTAAAACTGTGGGTCAGTGGGTTAGTGAACTGGAAAGGCTTAGAGAACACCCTAATGATGAAATACATCAAGTTCTCCATTTAAGTTATGATGGGCTAAACCTCCAGCAGCAAAATATCTTACTTGATATTGCATGTTTATTCGTTGGAGAGAACAGGGATTTTGTAGCAAGCGTACTAGATGGCTGTAACTTTTTTGCAGTTACAAACATGCAAGTTCTAGTTGATAAGTCATTAATCACGATATCTAGCAATAATTCACTTCAAATGCATGACTTGATTCAAGCAATGGCAAGGGAAATTGTTCGTGAAGAGTCTAGCGTGACTGGGAAACAGAGGAGATTGTGGAATTCATCAGAAGTTTACAATGTATTGAGTGAAAAGAAGGTAAGTAGTGGTATATGATTCTTTTTTCTCTACATTAAAGTATTAGCAAAATATCCTAATGAAGCTACATGTTCTTGCTTTTCCAGGTGCCAATAACTGAAGAAGTTGAAGTTCTAGTCCTTTCATTAGAGAAATTTAGCCAAAAGGTTCACATAGATGCTATTGATTTTGCACATATGAAAAAGTTGCGGATCCTGAAAATCTATCAAGAGGAAAAAGTATCTGAACTGAAGGGCCACAATGTGATCTTCTCAGGAAATCTGTATTATTTGTCTAATGAGCTAAGCTTGTTTTATTGGCATGGATGCCCTTTCAGGTACTTACCTTCAGATTTCTATCCAGAAAACATTGTGGCCATTGACCTGTCTTACAGCAACATAAAACATTTTTGGACCACACCTAAGGTATTTCCTTGTACACACGTGTTTTCCTATTTGATACCTAATGATCCGAGAACTTATCTTCTTTTTTGTTCTATCGATGTCAGTGCTTTAGAAGGTTGAAAGTAATGAAGTTAAGGTACTGTTGTAACCTAACAACCACCCCTGACTTCTCGGAGATTACAAATCTCGAAGAGCTAGATCTTGAAGGTTGTGTGAATTTGGTTAGCGTTCACCCCTCAATTGGAATGCTCAAGAGGCTTGTTGTGTTAAATCTAAGAGACTGCAAACGGCTTCGGAAATTTCCAAGTAATGTGGAAATGGATGCTCTTCAAGTTTTGAATCTAACGGGGTGCCTAAAAGTTGACCAACTACCTGAAGCATTGGGTCGGATCAAAAGCTTAACGGAGCTTCATGTTGACAAAACTGCCATTACAGAAATTCCTTCTTTTGTATCCTCTCTAATAAACCTTGAATCATTGTCATTCGGTGGACAAGGGAGGATTCAACCTAGATGGTGGACTTCAATCACTGCTCCTTTTGGTTTACTAAGTAAACAACAACATCCCCAAAGATCAGTTTCATTAGAAGGTTTACATATGTTAAAGTATCTGAATTTAAGCTACTGCAATTTAGAACAAGTGCCTGAGAGCATTGGAGGCTTATCATGTCTAATGGGTCTAAACTTAGAAGGGAACAATTTTACTAGCTTGCCTGGAAGTTTGAGTCAACTTTCTCATCTTCAATATCTTAGACTTGATGGTTGCAAGAAGCTGGAAGTGTTGCCCGAACTTCCACATAATCTTCAATATCTTGTACTTGATGGTTGCAAGAAGCTGGAAGTGTTGCCCGAACTTCCACATAGCCTAAATGCTCTTTATGCATCTGATTGCACCTCCTTAAGAGAAGTGTCGGGATCATATGAAGACCCAAACAGTTACAAAATTTTCAGCAATTGTCCAAAGCTGTTTAAGAATGTTACCATTGATAGCGAGGGGTCAATATCGAAGACTCGGTGTCTTGACTCATCTATAACTTCCCAAGGCTTTATTCACCAGATTTCTGCTATCCTTGGGCTTTTGGGTTTCCAGACTAACAGATGTCCATTCTTCTGTTATTTAGATATAGCATATCATGGGAATAGCATTCCAGAGTGGTTTACAAATAGAAGTAAGGGAAAACATGTAAAGGTTGAATTACCATCAGATTGGTGTTATGATAAGTTTAGGGGATATGGAGCTTGTGTTGTTTTTAAGAGAAAAAAGCCACTGGAATTGAAAGGATACTCTGTAAATGGAGCTTCTCTGTATCCATCCGGTTACATTCCAACTGTAATTGGGGATTATTTTGAGAAAGAGGTGATAGGAATCCAAGATTCATATATGATATGGTTGAGTTATACGAGGGATACATGGGGATGGGGGAAGCAAAGAATTTTGTAACATTTGGTTTTGAAGAGAACAATGAAGATATCGAGGTGAAGGAGTTTGGTGTAAGACTAATTTGTGATGAAGATTTACAGCAAGAAGAAGACGGCACAAACTTGAGTAGTATGTTCCCAACTCAATCACAACATGGTGGGGCCATCAGCTATTATGGGCCTTCTGGATGTGTTGAATGGTCGTGCTAGTCCAATAACAAAGGCGTTTGTTTATATGCCAAACTATATTTTCCTAATAGATTGTAATTTTTATTTGTTAGTTACCGGTAGTCCAATTACAAGTTTGATTTATTAATCGTAAATATTAAGTTTTAGTTTTTTGTTGATAACGAAAATGCTTTACTTTTTCTGTAGTAGACACCCACCACGTGTTTGATGAAATGTATATGATTAGAAATCATTTATTATTATACCGGCAAACTATTATTCTTCAGCTTGTTTGTAGATTTTTTTGATTTCTGACGGATTAAGAATGTTGGAATTTGAAAACCATGACAATCATAATAACTCCATAAACAAAGTACACATAATGCGGAAGCGTGTAACACATAAGTATAACATATAAAGAATTAACATAAACATAAAAGGAACGTACCTTTGTGATTCTAGCCCGAACAAGAATCAAAAGCAATTGTCTTGAACAATATGAAGAACCCTAATTAGGGTTTATGTGAATTAGGGATCTATTGATTAACCCCTTACCGTTTTGTTAATCGATCCAAGATACAATCAATAGTGTGATTGTACCACGTTCTTGTACACACGTACTATTAACGAATTAAAGTTAATGCTAGTTAAATTATACACAAAACATTATTAGTTTTAAGAAAACAAAACTAATCGATCATATAAAGCAATAACATAACCAAACCCCTTTTATGTTATTGCTTTTTTTCGTTTCACAGAAAACAAAAGAAAAGAAAACAATTATCTTTTCACATGCACATGCATGATATGCATGTATACCATTTTACTGTGAACCTACATGTCGACAAGTACAAAGAAAAGAAAAACAAAGAAGTGTTGTTTAAGGTTTTCTTTTGGATTTATCGTGTGTAAAAAAAACTCCATCCGAATAAAACCTTGCCTTTGCTTTTATAGGATACAAAACTTAGGGAACAAGTTTAGGGTTCTCTATTTTTTATCCATGGTCCTTATCTTTGTAAGTTAGTCAATTTTCGCCAATTACTAACATTCTTTATTTGTTTTGTATAATTAATAATTAAATATAACTTTTTATATTAAATTATTAAACTTTAATTCTCATACGTAAAGTGTGCAATCCCGCGGTCTCGAGTTCGATTCTAGACATATACGTATTAATATTTATCCACAACTCTAACAGCTCCCACTTGGATATCTATTAATAGTATAATGGCATTGGTTAGCGTCTAGCAACACGCCAATGCCCCTACACCAACTCGAGTTAGGTTTCCTGGAAAAACCTTTAATGATTCATCATTATTATTATCCTTTTGTTACTAATACCACGTTAATAAAGATATGGATCTCAGTCATTCTTTAATTAACAATTCTGTTTCTCGTTGTTTATGATTGAGCAAGATTACCAAAACATCTGAACGTATTCCAGATAGACTTTGGGCGTGCGCACGCAAACACCTTGTCAACCCTACGAGGGGCCCAGCAGTATTAAACTTCAAAACAAATTTGAAGGAACAAATTCTCTCTTGACTAAAAGAATAACCCATAGACTTTGCAACATTTCTGAAAACAATCCTTATAACTCCCAGTTACGGTGAGCGGTAAATTGCTTCACAGAAATGCACTACATCCATGACACTTATCTGGTATCTCAAGTCTGAGGATAACTAAATTCATGATTTACTTACTGACAAGATCCACAAAGTAAAATCATGTAGTTGGGATAAGTCCTATATTCAATTCATTGAATATCATGTGAAATTGGTATGTCAACGCATCAATATACTTTCAAGTATATTCTAACCAATACTCAGATTTGTCTTAGTTTAATGATATTCCCATATCATTAATTGACAACGGACATTTAGAATAACATAAGTTATTCACGGATTTAAACATGCAAATATAGGACACAATTTATTATTAATGAAAACAAACGTACCTAGTACTTTAATTCATTATAAATAATAATTGTTTAATGTCCTTTATCCAAACACTAAATAGATCAATGCATGATATTACTTGTTAATGAATTATGCCTCAAGTCATGTCTATCATACTTGTTGACAAGGCATAAATCAACTAACTTTGATCTATAAAAATTTGAGAATACTTATTTCAAGAATTATAAAAATTCTTGTATGTGTGTATTCAACTATCCTGATATAGTCACACAATACTTCATAAATGATGTGATATCCTCAACCATCAATTTATGACAATCAAACTTTCAAACGTTTTAAAGTTTAAAGTATTCTAACCTTTTAATGTATAATGCAACTATGCTTCTTAGTTAAGCATAACTAGTTTACATGGCCATTTTCAAGGATAAAATCCTACCATGACTAGTATTGAGTGTCATCTCAATCAAACAAACACTATTGTATAAAACTACAATATGCCTTTTAACTATTTCGTAAACTTAATATCAATTGTGTAATTTAGATGCCATATAATCTTTCAAGATTTGTTGGCTATAACAATTACGCAACAACTTGCCATATTGTTTATACTTAGAATTTAGGAGCAATTCCAGGTTGAGGATCATTATTCTAAGTCCAAACATATTCGATTAGAATATCCATTACACAATTTATCAAATATATTTTATTAGATATCAAATGTTGTCAAATCATTTTACATTCAAACATGATACAACAATGATATACATGAAAATCCTAGAATCAATCATAGATTTTATTCATGTTCTAACTTATCAAAAAGATATATTTTTCATTTAGACTTTCTAAATGATATGTTATGTCTTATTAGATTTAATTACCACATATGTTTATAATAATAAACATATATCTCAAGGTTGTATGTTTTACTTCTTAAATTCTTCAAGTGAGGTTTCATTCCAAGTTAAGACTTAACATTTTAACTTACATGGAATGTTACTTCCCATATGTTATACAACATACATTATTTAAGAAATTAAACATAATACTCCCACTAGCTTTTAGGAATACTTAGAAATTGTCTTATTTCAATTATAAATCAAATAATGGATTTAATAATTAAACATAAGAATATTTCATAGATGCATGCATTAATCCATTCATGGATTATTACACTTTGTACACTTCCAAGATAATTATGAATTCAAAATCCTTTCGATTACTTACCGTCCTCGCTCAAGTAATCACTCAAGAAAGAGTTTTGATATTCCATTGTCATCTTTCATATAAATGAAAATAGATATGACAATTATTATCTTTATATATTTAATGTGCTTATGAAAGAGTATTCAATCATAGTTAATTGCTTAAGTATGATTAATAATCTTGTCACAAGACATACATTAAATATGTGTACAATATTGTTCATATGATTTCTAGATAAAGATTTAAACCTCTAGGTTTTTTCATCTTTAAATAAACTCATCATCATTCTCTAACTATTAAGAATTAAGATAAACCAAATTTGTAAAATTTTGAATATCTTTATGAACAGCATCTATAACATTCATAGTATGAGTAATTCACCCAATTCATTATTTGGTAATACTTCATCATATAATCCTCAGCATATTAATCAAATATCTGAGATATCCAAGTGGATCTACGAATGAGAATTCCATCATTTTGAGATCCAACATTTTACATGTCTAATCTCATCATGATATTTGCTAGTGTATTTTAGAAGATTATGTATCTTGTAACTTTATCTCTACAAGATAAAACTCCCACTTGCTTTTTGTAATTTATAGACTATCTATAAATAATTAGCAAGTTAAGCAACACCAATTTGTTCTTATTTGGGACATTACAAATACACTTTGATAGTTCCTGACATTCGTTTGTTAAAATCTAGCTTCATCAGAAGTTTAACAAATTCAGAACTTCATTTTTAAGACTTAATGTGATTCATCACATTCCATAATAAATAATGTCTTATAAATCTTCTAGGAGTCTAATTTTGAGTATATTCAATCCATACTCAATTTCCTAACCTTGATAACTTTTGGAAGAAAAGAAGTTATAGTTATCTTTAATCAAACAATACAAATAACGTTTGATTTTCCTAACTGAACACACCACAAATTTGTGGTATTTCATTAGAACTCATATTGTGAGATAATCTAACAATATGAAAGATAACTTTGTATTCCTTTTGGCTTACCTATTTCCCAACTAAGTCATCTTAATGGTGAGATAGAATTTCAAGCCTCTTGCATGCATTATAACTCAAGTACTTATTAAATAAGTCACTTCATGTTCATGTCTCAATCAAGAAGACATAAACCGTTATAATCTCACTACACGTTATAAATCATTGATCAACTCAATGACTTCTTGTATATGTCTTTAATAAAGAAGACATAACAAGTTAACGTCTTACTTTAGATTATACTAAGTCTTAAAGACTTCATATTTATAACTTTACAATAAAGTATAAATATTTATAACTAAAGTAATCATGAACACCATCATTTGGTTTCAATAGTATTTTCAAGTTAACTTATTACTTCATTTATTTATGTCATTCAAAGAATACATAATTATTGAAGTAGTATTATATTACTTCATGCATTTATGTCATTCCAATAATACATAAATATTAAAGTTGAAGTAATCTTGTTATCACATTGACACAAGTTCTAATAAGTATCTAATTTAGAAACTGTAAATTTTTCCATGTGTGGTCTCACGCACACTTGAAAATTTACCTTGTCATTAATTTTGGTCCAGGTCTCACGCATACCCAAAATTAACTCCAAGTGTTTTTAAGACTAGATATGTACAATCATATTAGAACAAGAATCTCTTACCTTGAAGTTAAGAGAATCTACAAAATCATATTCTTTATATGTTGTACCTTGCACACAATAAAGATTTCTCCCACTTGTGCATGGAACAACATCATGTACCACATAGACAACACTACACGTGTTTGTTAATGTGATCAATATGATTTGTGTCATTAGCATAACTAGTAGATATAGAATTACTCAATCAATCAAGGAAACGCACATGACTATCCTTGAAAATATTAGTATCTATATTTGGAAAGTAATTATCTTGAGGCATTCAAAAGATAATCTGAGTTACAATCAAGACAATAAATCTTGTAACTCCCACTGAATTAGAGAACTTACAATAACCCCTTATTCAGTAATGAGAACACAAAACTCCCACTGAATTCGACACCATAATAAGTGTTTCATAAACCAGTGAAAGGAAAGAGTGTCCTTGTTACTTTCCTACATCTTTGACAAAACCTATTCGTAACAATTACTTAGGTTCTAAAAGATTGTATTCTACTACGTAATTGATGGACTATCCACATTTACATCAAATGTGATTCATCACATTGCTTACTATTAACTTGAAAAATTGGCATGCAATTTCTTCCATAATAGGTCTACAATTCCAACAATTGTATGTAGTACTTCAAATGGTTAAAACAAAACAAACAGATATACTAGCTTGTCTTTTACCATTATGCGGTAATTAGTCTAGCTTCTAATTTAATAACTCATAAATTCGCAATAACCTTAACGATTAAAACTTGCTATGAGTTATGTATTTAGAATTTAGACAATTCTAATTTTCCCATCATACCTTTCTCATTCATGAAAAGGATTGGGATTTAGTCTCACGCTTATCATATGAAAGGAGACTAGGTTTATTCTTTTAATGAAATTGACTCTAACCAAAACCCCTACGGGTGTAGATCAATTTACTAATAAAGAATAACCCATGTTTACGGTTTATCGTTGCATTAATACAATTAAAAGAATTTACAAAATTCAATTTAGTATTTTCGATAATTACTCTTTAAGAAAATAAAATACCCATTGGTAAATATTCATATTAACCATAGTATTTTCTTAAAGCTAGGATCCTAATTGACATAGTACCATTACATCAGTTGATCTGCTAGTAATGATAGTATTCAACTAGGTAATCTGTCGAACAATAATTGGCAAACAATTTTCCAATTCCTAGATCATTATGGGATTTACATCAAATTGATTCATCAATTTGCAATGTAAGCATGTTTCATCCCATCTCATGCCTTAAGCTCTAGGTCTCACGCATCAGCTTAATTAAGTCGTCTAGCTTAGAAACTGTAAATTCATCCATGTGTGGTCTCACGCACACTCGGAAATTTACCTTGTCATTAGTTTTGGTCTAGGTCTCACGCATACCCAAAATTAACTTCAAGTGTTCCTTATAGTTAGATGGCATGTAACTTAAATTTTTTAGGGTATTTAGTTTTTGGTGTGACAAAAACATGTACAAAGACGCATGCACTCATCTTTGTATCATTAGTTTACAAAACAATTTTTATTAACCAATTAGTTAAGAGTAAACCAAAACTGTGTACTTGAGGTATTGGGTTCACCAATTAAAGAAGTACCAACAATTATCGCCCACATATCCTACTCTTACATGTTATTCGGATATTTGCCACAAAAGTGGCGCGTGGAATTGAGGTAAATCACCCTTAAGATGATAGTGTACGTAAATAGTGATATAGGTAAGTCGCAGTTGACGCACAAGCGGGCCCGGAGAGCCGGTAGGAGCGAATCTATTAAAAAACCCCTCTCCAGATAAACCCACCACACAGTTTGTCAACTTTGGTCCGCCTTTCACACACTATTGTACAAAAACATTAATCAAGCAAAAGTTTATGATCTTAGTCTTAAAAATATTAAGTGACAAAGTTTAGATCTTGCTAGTCTCGCCTGGGAGCAAATTACCGTGCGAAGCGAACCACTTTCGGCACATAAGACTTTGCAAGATCCTTACTTTATTACTTTATGTTTCACCTTTATTAGTCCAATTTAATTTTTCTTTGAAAATTACCCTTTTTATTGCTTACTTTAACATATCACATATAAAAAAAACAATAAACAAGTAATTAAAAGAAAAAACAAACAATCAACTAATAAGAAAACAATTAATTGTTAGTGAAACATTTAGCCACATGCAACCTTTTAAACAAATCCTATTAATAATCTATATGTGAATTATTATGTATAGAATCAATAAAACTCCCATTGGTTTTCGAGCTCATTGTACCCAATGGACCACAGTCGCCAACAATTGGCCGCGTAAGTTTTAATGATAATATACCACGTTGCACATAACCGATTCATTAATTTAATATCTTAGGTCTTCCCTAATTTTAGATTTATCTAAACATGTAGCAAACATCTAAACAATTTAATTCAAGTAATTATCCGTGACTAATTATGCATGTATAGTCACGGATTCATGCATATCACATAGCAATTAGGTCACAAGATTCATAACACAACAACTTGTTAAAAACCTAGGGTTTCTAATTAATCATAATTAATTATGAAAACCACAAACCCTAATTAGGGTTCATGGAGTAAATCGACACCCCCCCTAAATTAGGGTTAGGGTTTCGACTTTTTATTAAAAAAACAAATTTTTAATAATAAAACCCTAGAAAATAAAACATGTATAATCTAAACAATTTAAAGATACGTTTTTTTTATTGTTTAAGTAATTAATTACATGTTATACATGGCTCTTGATGCCACTGTTGGAATTTGAAAACCATGACAATCATAATAACTCCATAAACAAAGTACACATAATGCGGAAGCGTGTAACACATAAGTATAACATATAAAGAATTAACATAAACATAAAAGGAACGTACCTTTGTGATTCTAGCCCGAACAAGAATCAAAAGCAATTGTCTTGAACAATATGAAGAACCCTAATTAGGGTTTATGTGAATTAGGGATCTATTGATTAACCCCTTACCGTTTTGTTAATCGATCCAAGATACAATCAATAGTGTGATTGTACCACGTTCTTGTACACACGTACTATTAACGAATTAAAGTTAATGCTAGTTAAATTATACACAAAACATTATTAGTTTTAAGAAAACAAAACTAATCGATCATATAAAGCAAAACACCAAACCCCTTTTATGTTATTGCTTTTTTTCGTTTCACAGAAAACAAAAGAAAAGAAAACAATTATCTTTTCACATGCACATGCATGATATGCATGTATACCATTTTACTGTGAACCTACATGTCGACAAGTACAAAGAAAAGAAAAACAAAGAAGTGTTGTTTAAGGTTTTCTTTTGGATTTATCGTGTGTAAAAAAAACTCCATCCGAATAAAACCTTGCCTTTGCTTTTATAGGATACAAAACTTAGGGAACAAGTTTAGGGTTCTCTATTTTTTATCCATGGTCCTTATCTTTGTAAGTTAGTCAATTTTCGCCAATTACTAACATTCTTTATTTGTTTTGTATAATTAATAATTAAATATAACTTTTTATATTAAATTATTAAACTTTAATTCTCATACGTAAAGTGTGCAATCCCGCGGTCTCGAGTTCGATTCTAGACATATACGTATTAATATTTATCCACAACTCTAACAAAGAATAGATTGAGGTCTTTTGAAGTTGCGATGTGCAGAGTAAGATAATAACCTTGCTGCAGTTTGCCTTTTGAAAAATCTATTTCTTCCCCTCTGAGATGAGACTAGATGATTGTCGCTTTAGAAACTTCCTACATGTAAGTTTTATCCTAGACAATCCTCTCTTTTTTCCAGATATGTCTTGTTACTTTAATGATTGACACTTTCATCTTAAATAGGCATTAATCTATATTACATGTTAGTGGCATCAAACACTTTCTCATGATAATTTTCTAAGACAAGCCAATCCATAGTTAGAAGGTACCACACAATGAGTATCAAATTTGACTACGCCTAATGTTTAAACTTTAGCATACATTATTTTTATAATAAGCATCTAACAATCAAAACCATATATTTATAGTAATCGCAATCCAATGTTAGAATTTCTAGTCAAGATTATACCAAAGAAATATCGTAAAGAAAATACATGGTAATCCCCATAAACAACTGTTATATTTAGCTAAGCATGTACATGTAATCTACCTATAATATATAGTTGCAACTGAAAATCATGTGTATGAGAAGAATAACTAATATCTTTATATCAATCCATACAGCACATCTTGTTGCTTGACATCATTTTTTTTTTCAGGATTTCTGGCAAATTATATATAATTTTTGAAACTTAAACAAGTTTGCAATAATACCACAGTATAATAATACCACCAAACTCCAAACTAAAATGCCCATTTATCAGTTTCATTTTTCCCCGTTTGACTTTCTGACCCGCATTGCTACTCATTGAATCAAACCTTTCGTCGTGCTGCTCATTGAGTCGAATCTTGAGAAGTTATTATCATGTGTGGAGCTGCTCATGGAATCAAATCTCGAGAAGGTTTCTTGTTTGGGAGAACCTCGGTCAGTGGCACTGAAAGAATCGTATCTCGAGAAATTATCAAAGAAAGAATTATCTGCTCCTCCCCCACTGTACCGTGGTGAGGTGCCAGCTCGAGAAGCTGGTGAGCCAGGAACCGAATCATCAAACCCAAATGGACTCTTTTTCTGGAAGAAACTATTACTGCCTTGCGGGGAATCACTTTTCCTTGGACTTGCAGTGAAGCTACTGGAGTCAAAGAAATAACTCTCTCCATGCTTCTCATGTTCGGCATCCTGTAAAAATGAAGTTTTTGCATTCATAGAGATACGTTTCCAATTGTTTTTTAATCTTCAAACAGCTTTGTTCTAGGTTTATGTTTTTCTAATTATGACAAGCATACCAAAACAGTTCGCAATTGATACAAACCAGATATGGATTGGTTCAGTTTCCAGGTCCACTCTAGAGCAGTAAGTAGCATTAATTTTCAGATATGGATTGGTTCAGTTTCAGTATTAATTTTCACTCTAAAGCATTTATTTATCTTTTCATTTAGTAGCACATATGTAGCATTTTTCCATTGAATGCAATGATATAATTGAAGAAAAATATATGTACCCCATCCTTGGTCATCAAAACCCCTAATAGAAGAAGATCGAACTCAATAAACAAGAGCAATAGACTAGTGCATGTTTAGATCTTTCCAGCAAACAAGGTATAGGTACACGTTTTGTTGTATTTAGACAATGAAAGATCAGACCATAAACAGAATCCAATTGGTACCTTTCTGTGTCAGCATCAAAGCTCTTTCCGAAATGGTTAAATGAATCCTCCTTGGTTGGACTTTCAAATATCTTTTGTGTTGTGGGACTACCAGCTGGGCTTTTAGCCGACTCATCTTCGCTATGTGCGTATGCTGATTCAGTCTCGAAAGGCTTCTCTGACTTCCTGTCAGCATTTGAATATGAATCCTCGGAAACATCATCCATAGTAGAGGAGCTTTCTGCCTGAGATGTGGATTTGGTATTTGCAGGCACCGTAGCATCAAATGAGAAACCTGTCATTGCAAACTAGTTTAGTGCAAAGTGCAAATGTGGTTGAAAAGAATAACGTGAGAACACAGGTCAAAACGGATATTTTGTGTGGAACATGGGTCGGATTGACCCACCAACGATGATATCTTTTAACAAAATGAGCTGACATTGCTCCTTCTCTGATATATAGTTAATACGAGTATAAAAGAAAGAGTGTCAAACCTTCATATTCGAATTTATCCCAATCCTCATCCCACACGGCAGATATCTCTGGAACTCCAGGTTGCCAACCTTGACAAACAAAATAGGTGAACCATAACGCAATATCAATCATTTTATTATAATATTATAGAGATACAGTGACATTATTGCTAATGGAGTATTCCTGATAGCATGAGATGAAAGATGATACCCTTCGGAAGCTCAATAACCGCAATTGACTTGACATCAATTCCATGTTTTTTGCAACGTTCAGTTAAAGCCTTCAGTAATTCCTCGAGATCGGATTGGATACGATCAGCACGAACCTGGGTCAGCCGAATATATGTTTAATGATTTATTATTTTATATTTATTTGATTAAAAACAAAAGGTGAAAAAAAATGATGGGTCAGTCAAGCTTTCCTTAAAACTTACTAAAATCTGTTACCCGGGATCATATGGAAGTAAATGAACTTACTTGAAGGATACCATCAGCGCTGCCACCCTGATCCATTTTCACAAGTGCCTGATTCAACTCCATCTTCCTCTCCTAAAAGTCAACAGAAAATTTAATTCAATTAACATAAAATAGATCTAAAGTGCACTAAGCTGCCAGTCCAGTAGAAAGTAATAACGCAATGCTATTTCTTAGGCCATTCAGCAATTTTAAAGTAGAGGGAGCAATTCAACGCAATTATGTGGAAACTGACCAAATGGTTTAAAAGTCGACGAGTGTTTACAACATACTAAATTGACTTGTTCAAACAAAATTAATAGACATTGTAATAAATCTTAATAAATTTACGCAGCCCATCCATGTGCCACCTATAATTCCCAGCATTTTCCGTTTCACTACGTCTTTTAAGTAATGAGAATAAAACAATAACCACCCAAGTCGTATAGTTTTTTTTATCGCTACAGCATTTTCCGTTTCACTACTTTTGCTTTGAATTTTTTAAAGATAAATCATAAATTAATAGATTGAAAAAATGGGGTTATCTTTTGTTTATGGCATAATTATCTTATCAAACATTATTAGAAAGGGTTTGATTAAAACTTATATATGTATAAGTATAATTATATGATTATGAGTAATATTTGTTTAGATTTTTTAATGTTGTGTAACTTTTTTTGGTTTTGAACTTGTTTTATTTTAAGTATATGGTTTTGAACTTTTAATTTTGAAGACTTGCAATATGATATTTGAATTATTTTGAAATTGGAGTATCTATTTCTAGTTTTCTACTATCTAATACGAATCTATTATTGTATTTTAATATCGGGTTCATCGAACCGGATCGAACCGAAGCGAACCGAAATGAACCTACCCCCTTTCGAATCAGATTTTAGGGACCTAGCGAATTGCGAATTCGTATCGCGAATTCGAACCGGAGCGAACCCGAATTATGTGACTATGGTCTGGTCCCATTTTTTGACGTAAGAAGAAAAGGGACAACACCCACCCAAGTCGTATAGTTTCTTTTATCGTTTTTCTGGGTGAAAAAATAATTTATTTTGTGTGAGAGAATAAAACAGGTGATTCTACCTGAATATCACGAAAAGATGCCTCCTCAATAGTTAACTTAGGGGCCACTTCTGCCACCTGTTTGTACTTCTCTTCATATTTCTTAGCAAGCATCTCTGCCTGGAATTAGATAATGACAAATATCAAGGACCACGAAAAAACCAAAATCAAAAGATAGAAAGAAAGAAGACATGATTTCAAATCGCCAATATACCTCACGTTTATCAGCTATCGCTCGTTCTGTAATCTCATTAAGGCGGTTATCACATCTGCTTTTGTATAAAACCTGGTGAAGAAAGGAGGTGAGAACACATGTCTTCCCATATATAGTGTATAATGCAGTAAATTTATGGGCAGGCGTTGATCCATATATTGAGAAGAATGGCTACTCACGAGATCTTGCATTTTATTCCTGTAGAAGGCCATCTTTTCTCTAGAATCCAGAATTTCCTTCTCATCTTCAACCTTTTAACACCAATGGAAACCAATCGACAGTGAGCATTCTAAAGAGGATAAAAAATGTCGCATGGATAAATTGACAGTATATGCGTAATTAAATTCCAAATCTATCAGAAACAAATAAAACTTTACCACTTTTTCTGCTTGGGTTGTCTCTAGAGCAACTGAAACGAGAAGTATTTTGATCACCATTACTGAGCTGATGTGCATGAGAGTTATCCATGGAGGGCATCGGTCCTTTCGGCTGATTATATTGTATTGGTTGGGCACCAGGCATGGGAGGCCTCATATTAGCATGCAACATTTATTTTCTCAACTATCTGAGGGACCCTTACTAAAATTAACATGTTTCAACCCAGCCCGTTTTGGCACGTCTCAAGCCACCCGACTCCCCATTTTGCAACTATAAATATATGTCTACATGATGTATAGAGGTATACCAGGATTAGCTACCCAACCAGCAGGTCTATAAGAAGGATTGGGTGGGCCCGTGAGAGACAGCAGAGTTTCATCAAGCAGGACATTACTAGGAAGTGTTGGTGGAAGATTCTGGCCTTCTCTGTATCGCTCCATCAGATAGAGAGCGACACAGAACTCCCTCACCGAAAGCATGCTATCATTATCTTGATCAGACAAGTCCCACACCTGTTTCAGAATTTCTGTAGAAGAACAATGAGAACATTACGGCTTGGCGTGTTTATAGGAATTCTATTATGGAAAGCCATTTCACTAGAGAGTAAATCATTTTACAAGAAAGAGTTGAATAAGGCATTAATGATATATTAAATTAAGCTACGAGTATTTACCTCTTGGTAGTCTCCAACTTAAAAATAAGCTGCGAGCCTAATCACCAGTGATTTTCCCATCTCTGTCAGACTCGACTTCCATGAACACTTTCATATACTTGTTAATGTTGGATCGTAAACTTGATTTAGTCCAATAGAGATTGGACTATCATTAAAAGCCCGAGCCCATATAGAAGACACTTCTATAAAATCGTAGAATGGTATGGAAGCTTCTAGAAAGTCGTAGAATGGTATGGAAGCTTCTAGAAAGTCGTAGAATGGTATGGAAGCTTCTAGAAAGTCGTAGAATGATATCTAGAAGTGTTTAGAAGGATGTAGTAGATCATATCTACTAGAAAGTTCTAGATTGATGTTAGAAAATATCTAGTTAAGATTATCTAGATGGAAGTATCTAGATCGTTGTAGAATACCATGGAAATATCTTGTCCCTAGAACATTCCATGGAGTAGTATAAATAGGATTTAGGGTGATGCATTTGTAAGAGACTACCATAGCAAAGCTTAATCAATAAAGTGCCATTGTAAAAGCTCTCTAAGTATTCCTCTCTTCTCTAATATAAGCCTAAAAGGCCCTCGTGTTTTCCAACAAAGTGGTATCAGAGCTAGAAGATCGAGATGTCAAGTGCAATGAACTTGTTCCAATTTCCTCGTCTTACCAAAGACAACTATGGTAGTTGGTGCATTCGAATGAAGGCGTTACTCGGTTCACATGATGTGTGGGAGATAGTCGAAAAAGGTGTTGAGAAAGTTGATGATGAAAGTTCGTTGAATGCCGCCCAAAGGGTGGAGTTGCAAAAGGCAAGAAAGAAGGATCAAAGTGCTCTTACACTCATCTATCAATGTCTTGATGATGCGATGTTTGAGAAAGTTGCAAATGCAACCACTTCTAAGGAAGCGTGGGAGATCCTTCAAAATACTTTCAAAGGAATTGACAAGGTGAAAAAGGTACGTCTTCAAACTCTTAGAGGAGAGTTCGAAAAGCTCCAAATGGAGGAATCCGAAACCATTTCGGATTATTTCACTCGTGTCTTGACCATTTCAAATGAAATGAAGAGAAATGGTGAAAGCTTGAGTGACACAAGGGTGATAGAAAAGATTCTTCGCTCTTTGCCACCAAGCTTTGATTACATTGTTGTGGCCATAGAGGAGTCAAAAGACATAGACTCTATGACCATTGATCAACTCATGGGATCTTTACAAGCCCATGAAGAGAAGTTGAAGAAAAGAAGGGGGAAAGAACCCTTGGAGCAAGCTTTATACTCAAAGGTCTCTTTCAAAGAAAGAGAAAAGAGCTTTCTACATGGAAAGGAGCAAGGACGAGGACGAGGTACTTTTCGAGGTCGTGGTGGTTTCCAAGGCCGAGGACGAGGAAGAGGAAGAGAAGATGTCAACAAAGAAGATGAAAACCAATGGTTTTCATATCGAAGAGGCCGTGGGAGAGGCTTTCAATCTCAAAGAGGTGGTAAGCCCCAAATACAATGTTATAATTGTCGCAAATATGGTCATTATGCCAGTGAGTGTAGTAGCTCAAGACAAGTGGAAGAAAAAGCTAATCTTGTGGAGGTAGAAGACAAAGATGAGCTTACCTTGCTAATGGCAAGACATGACGAACAAGCAGAGAGGATAGAGCCATGGCATATAGATTCCGTTGCGAGCAACCATATGACGGGTGAAGAAGACTTGTTCGTGGAGATGGAAACAAGTAATGGCAATGTCACCTTTGGAGATGAATCAAAGGCACCGGTGAAAGGAAAAGGTAAGATACTTATCCGAGCTAAAGATGGAAGTCACCAATATATTTCGGACGTGTACAATGTGCCTAACCTTAAAAGTAACATTTTAAGTGTGGGACAACTTTTAGAGAAAAACTACGATATTCATTTCAAGGATCGTAGTGCTATAATAAGAAATCCCGAAGGAAAGCTCATAGCAAAAGTGCCTATGACTAAAAACCAAATGTTCCTTCTAAACATTCAACATGATGAAGCTAAGTGCTTAAAGAGTTGTTTAAAGGATCATTCGTGGCTTTGGCACATGAGGTACGGGCACTTAAACTTTGGTGACTTAAAGTTATTATCCTCAAAGGGAATGGTGAAAGGGTTAGATCAAATTGATCATCCCAATCAAGTGTGTGAGGGATGTCTTCTTGGGAAGCATGCTAGAAGTTCGTTCCCGAAAGAAGCAACATCAAGAGCTAAGGAGCCTCTACAACTAATTCACACGGATTTGTGCGGTCCCATTACTCCACCATCTCATGGTAAGAATCTTTACTTTATGCTTTTTATTGATGATTTTTCAAGAAAGACTTGGGTATATTTTCTAAAAGAAAAATCCCAAGATTTTGAAGCTTTTAAGACATTTAAAGCTATGGTAGAAAAGGAGAAAGGTTTAAAAATTAAATCCATGAGATCCGATAGAGGTGGAGAATTTTTATCAAAAGAATTTAACCAATTTTGTGAGGATAATGGGATCCGGAGATTTCTAAAGGCTCCTTACTCCCCACAACAAAATGGAGTGGTGGAGAGAAAGAATAGAACCATTCTCAATATGGTCCGAAGCATGTTGAAAAGTAAGAAGATGCCAAAGGAGTTTTGGGCTGAAGCGGTTGACTGTGCGGTATATCTATTGAACCGGTGTCCGTCAAAGAGTTTAGACAACAAGACTCCACAAGAAGCATGGAATGGGATGAAGCCTAATGTCTCTCACTTAAGGATATTTGGAAGCATAGCGTATGTTCACGTTCCGAGCCAAAGGCGATCCAAGCTTGATGATAGAAGTGAGAAGCATGTATTTGTTGGCTATGACAAGCAGTCAAAAGGTTATAAGCTCTATAATCCAAACACAAGGAAGGTGGTAGTGAGTAGAGACGTGGAGTTTGATGAAGAAGAAGCATGGGATTGGAGCATTAATGAAAATGAAAGGTATGAATTTCTTCCTATAAATGACGAAGAAGAGACGAGTGAATCAAGTGAAGAAGTCCAACAACCTCAAAGTCCAACTCCAACCCAAGACTCACCTTCAAGTTCAAGTGAAGGAGAACCAAAGACAAGAAGTTTGCAGGAGCTCTACGAGGTAACTGACGAGATACCCCTTCTTTGTTTATATGCTGACTATGAACCTTTAGTTTTTGAAGAAGCTATGAAAAGCAAGAAATGGAGACAAGCCATGGACGAGGAGATAAAGTCAATAGAAAAGAATGATACGTGGGAGTTGACGACCCTTCCGAAAGGCCAAAAGGCTATTGGAGTCAAGTGGGTATACAAGGCCAAGAAAAACGCCAAAGGCGAAATGGAGAAGTACAAGGCAAGACTTGTGAAAAAAGGTTACAATAAGAAGCATGAAGAGGAAGGATGTACAAGTGATACATGCGAGGTCCGAAAACCAAGTTGCAGATATTTTCACCAAGCCGCTCAACGAGCGAGATTTCTCAAGACTAAGGATAATGCTTGGAGTCGGGAAATCAAGTTTAAAGGGGGTGTTGGATCGTAAACTTGATTTAGTCCAATAGAGATTGGACTATCATTAAAAGCCCGAGCCCATATAGAAGACACTTCTAGAAAATCGTAGAATGGTATGGAAGCTTCTAGAAAGTCGTAGAATGGTATGGAAGCTTCTAGAAAGTCGTAGAATGGTATGGAAGCTTCTAGAAAGTCGTAGAATGATATCTAGAAGTGTTTAGAAGGATGTAGTAGATCATATCTACTAGAAAGTTCTAGATTGATGTTAAAAAATATCTAGTTAAGATTATCTAGATGGAAGTATCTAGATCGTTGTAGAATACCATGGAAATATCTTGTCCCTAGAACATTCCATGGAGTAGTATAAATAGGATTTAGGGTGATGCATTTGTAAGAGACAACCATAGCAAAGCTTAATCAATAAAGTTCCATTGTAAAAGCTCTCTAAGTATTCCGCTCTTCTCTAATATAAGCCTAAAAGGCCCTCGTGTTTTCCAACAGTTAATACAAGACCGCGTCATTTTTGGCCATTAAGGTAACGATGGCCCACCTGACTAGTGGAGCATTTTGAGTTGGGGCCTGTTGATTTGGTCTTGGTAGAGATGGCCCCGCTGACTGTACTGGAGCACCTGTGGGTTGCCTTGTAAAAGCATTCAATGCACCAAGTGGATCTATCTTGGCTGGAGTCTGGGGCTCAGAATTTACAGGAGCAATTCCAGAAGAAACAGGTGGAATGCTTGCAGTTTGTGTTGGTATTGAGGATGATGACGGTTTGGATATAGATTGGGAAGCAGAAAACAAGTCACCTCCAAACATAGTGGCAGAAGTAATTGCATTTCCACCAACAGATGGTCTAGGAGCTGTGAAAGATGAGGATGATAGCGGCTCTTGGGGTTTCGGTACAGTAGCCCTAACACCTCTGCCCCCAAGCCACTCATCCGAGACATTAGAGTTTAATAGACCAGCACCAGCCAGACCACCACCTGCTGGAAAACTAGGACCACCAACACTCTGTGATGGAAGAGGCCCGCTCTGAGGTGGTGGCTGCCTCATTGACTGATTTCCTTGAGGTGCAAAATACTGTGCAGAAGGTGGAGCAACTGAATATGCAAGATCTTGTCATGGATACCATATTGATCACATAATCATGTAGTCCATATTATTAATCAATATTAAACTTGTACGTGTTTAATTAATTTTAGTGACATCACATACGGTATTCACAAAATTAATCCCTAAAAATTTCATGCAATCCTAGGGTTTCTATCAAGATTTTAAATCAACCATAAAACCCTAACCAAAATATGTAGGTGTCGACCCATGGAGGGTGTCGACCTACTTTTGGAAAAAATATTAGGGTTTAAAAAACCCTAAAAAAAAATAATTACATGTATCTATTCAAAATCCAATTTTTAGGTTTTAGTAATTAATTACAAGTTCAAAAACGAGGCTCATGATGCCACTGTTGGAATATATGAATCATATAAATACTATAAACATATATTTACATCAAGAACACGCAGCGGAAAGATCTAATGAACATGTAATTAATTAAACTAAATAAACACGTACCTTTCTTGCGTAATCACCAAGAACAATATAAACCCTAATTTGGTTTATGAAGATGTCGAACCAACTAAGGGAAAAACACCAAGAATCACAAGCTAAAATAAGCTTGTCACTCGTTCTTGTACACACGCGATAGTAGCGTTCCAATGGGAAAGCTAGGTTCAAGAATCACTAACAAACCAAACACTTTATTAGCTTTAGTAGACTCGACCAAGTTCTAGTGAACTTAAAAGAGGGTCGATCGTTGGAGCTAAGAGAAGAGAAGAGAGGAAGAAGTTTGGCTAGTTAGGGATACTAGATTAGGTGAAAATCAAATACAAAGTGATTTGTATTTATAGGCAATCCCTAAAGCTCCAAACTTGCTCCCTACTCTACCCATGAAATCGTCCAGCCCATCCACAAGGGATTTCCAGCCGACCCAAACCCAACCATGGGTTTCTAGATCCTTCTCTTCCTTTTATTGCATAATTAGTCCTTTAACGGTCGTTATCTCTAACCCCGTTAAGTACTAACTATCGTTAAGTATTTGTTTTAGTGAAATGAATAAATATAAATATAAAATATATTTAATCTATTCAAACCATTGGAACTCTCACGTATTGTGTGCAATCCCGAGTCTCGGGTTCGAAACCGGACATACATATATTAATTCATTATACACAAAAACTAACAGCTCCCACTTGGATAATGATTAATATTGTAATGACATGGGCTAGTCTAGCTTTAACAGATCCCAATGCCCCCAGCTCGATCCGAGTTGTGGTTCTCCTGGAAAAAACCACGTGATGATTAAATCATCATACTTATCCTTTTGTTACTAACACTGCGTTAATTTGGATATGGATCTTTGTCATTCCATAATTAACAGTAGTTTCTCGTTTATACATAATTGAACAAGATTACCAAAACATCTGAACGTCTTCCAGATAGACTTTGGGTGCGGCCGCACAAACATCTTGTCAACCCTACGAGTGGCCAAGCAGTATTAAACTTCAACACAAAGTTGAAGGAACAAATCCTTTGTTGACTACGAGCGTAACCCTCGAACTTCGCATCACCTCCGAAAATAGCCCTTATAACTACCTTTTACGGATAGCGTTAGACTACCTTACAGAAAATGAGCTACATCCTCGGCAGTCACCTGGTATCTCAAGTCTGAGGATAAATATTCATGATTTACTTAATGACGACGATCCATAAAGTATAATCATGTGGTTGGGATAAGTCCTATATTCAATTTATCCAATATTGAATATCATGTGACATTGGTGTCTCAACCTTACAGTACATTCTACCAATCCTCACATTTGTCTTAATTCAATAATACTCCCATATTATTGATCGACAACGGACTATTTAGAATAACATTAGTTATTCATGGATTTAAACATGCAAATATAGGACACAAATATTAATAATGAGAATAAACGTTATCCGCACTTTATTTCATTAAAATAGTAATTGTTTACATGTCCCTTATGCAAATACTAACCAGATCAAGCATGATAATTTCCATTAATGAATTATGCCACAAGTCATGACCACCATACTTGTTGACAAGGCATAAATCAATTAATTTGATCTATCGGAATTTTGAGAATACTTATTTCAATAATGAAATTCTTGTATGTGTTCATTCATCTATCTAGATTTTGACACATACTTCATAAAATACGTGACATCCTCATGCACGAATTTATGACAATTAAACTACCAAACCTTTGTAGTTAAAGTATTCTAATTCTTTATGTATAATGCAACTATGCTCATATTGAGCACAACTAGTATACATGGTTTCCTAATAAGGATGAGCTCCCACCATGACTAGTATTGAGTGTCATCTCAATCTTACTAGCATCATTGTATCAAACAACAATATGCTCTTTTAAAGTTCCGTAAACTTTAATATCCATCGTGTAATGTTTTGATATCTTCAAATCCTTCAAGATTTGAGCACAATATCAATCAAGCAATAACTTGCCATATGGTTCATATTTAGAATTTTGGAGCAAATCCAGGCTGAGGATGTAAATTCTAAACCATATCCATTACACTTAACTATCTAATAATTTATAATTAGATATTAATGTTGTCAATCATCTTTCATTCAAGCATGATATAACAAGCAACATGATATACATGAAAAATCTTTGTTTCAAACTTAGATTTTGTTCATGTCATATCTTTCCAAAGATATGTTTCTATCTAGATCTTCTAATAGAATATCATGTTCTTTTAGAATTAGTTATTTTACCGCTTATGTTTATAATCAAATAAACATATATTTCAAGGTTTTATTTTCTATATGAAGTTTCATTCCAAACTAAACTTAACATATAAATGTTAATGGAATATTACTTCTCATATGTTATACAACATATATCAATAAGAAAATAAATACATCACTCCCACTAGCTTTCAGGAATATTAAGAAATATCTTAATTTTAATTATAAATCAAAACCAGATTTAATAACTAAAATAAGTATATCTTCTAGATGCATGCATTAATCCATTTACAAATGATTTGCATTTTGTATACTACTAAAGATTATTTTAATTCAAAAACTCCTTTCAATTACTTTTCGTCCTCGCATAAGTAATTATCTAAGAAGGAGTATTGATATTCTATTGTTAATTTCATACAAATGAAACTAAGAATGATAATCATAATCTTTGAACATTTAATGTGCTTAGAAAGAATCTCAATCACCTTTAATTGCTTAAGTGTGATTGATAACCTTTTCACACATTAAATGTGTATACAAATTTGTCCATTATGATTTCTACACAAGAATTTTAAATCTCTAGGATTTTCATTTCCTTTGTAGAAATTCATTTACATTCTATAGTGTTACTATAGAGTTTAAGATTAACTACGTTTCCAAACTAGTTATCTTCTTGGACTGCATCTAATTTATTCATAGTATTAGTAATTTGCCAAATAACATTTGCAATTTATTAACAGGCATATCACGATCCTGTAACTCATAACCCTCAACATATTCTACAAATATTTGAGATATCCTTGCGGATCTATGAATAAGAATTCCATCATCTTGAGATTTAACACTAACATGTTAAATCCTCATTATGATTTTGCTAGCGTATTTAGAAGATTATGTATCTTGTAATTTTTATCTTTTGAAGATAAAACTCCCACTCGCCTTTTGCAATTTATAGATTACCTATAAATGCTTAGCAAATAGAGCAACACAAAACTTGTTCTCTTTTTGGGACTTTACAAATACATATTGATAGTTCCTAATCTTAATTTGTTAATAACCTACCCAACAAGTAGTTTAACAAATTCTGAACTTCAATTTTAAGACTTAATATGATTCAACACATTCCATAATAAATGGTGTCTTTTTGATCTTCTATGTTGGAGTCTAATTGAGTATTTCCAATTCATACTCAATTTTCTAACCTTGATATCTTTAGGAAGAAAAGAAGATATAGTTATCTTTAATCAAACAATGTTTCAAGAGTTTGATTCTCCTAACTGAACATACCATAAACACTATGTATTTCATTAGGATTAATATTGTAAGTTAATCTTACAATATATAAGATAAATATACATATCGTATTGGCTTACCTATTTACCAACTAAATCACTTTAATGGTAAAATAGATTTTCAAGCCAATTGCATACTTTATAACATAAGTGCCTTATTGCCCAAGCCACTTAATTTCTATGTCTTACCAAAAAGACATAAACTGTTATAATCCCAATGTACGTTATAAATCATTGATCAACTCAATGACTTCTTGTATATGTCTTAATTAAAAAAAAAAAACATAACAAGCTAACGCCTTACTTTGTTATAAGTCTTATAGCAATAAAAGACTTCATATTTATATCTACAATATAAACATGTATAACTAAAGTAATTATGAAACCCACAACTTGGTTTCAATAGTATTTCAAGTTAATTTATTACTTCATATATTTATGTTATTCCAAGAATACATAAACATCTAAATATGAAGTAGTATAAGATTACTTCATTTATTTATGTCATTACATCAATACATAAATATTTACATTTGAAGTAGTCTTATTATCATATTTACACTTGTTCTAATAATTATCTAATTTAGGAACTTGTAAATTAACATAGTTTCATTTCATCAGCCGAGGCTGATAATAATAAAAGCATGTAATTTACCTTGTTATTAATATCTAGTAATGAAAGTAGATATTAACTCCAAGTGTTCTATAAATTAGAATGTGTATAAAACACATTAGAACATCAATCTCTGACCTTGCAGTCAAGAGAACCTTTTAAATCATATTCCTTCATGTTGTTGCTTGCACACAATAAGATTTCTCCCACTTGTGCATGGAACAACATCACGTATCAGATAAACAACACGTCAATAGTTTGCTTATTTGATCAATATGATTGTGTCATAGATATAAGTAGATATAGAATCACCTCGTCTAGTAAGGAAACGTACATGACTATCCTTAATACCACAAGTGTCTATAATTGGAAAGTATTTTATCTCAAGAAATTCTAAAGATAATCCGTGTAACTACCACGACTTGTAGCTCCCACTGAATTTAAGATCACTGCATGAACTCATTATTCAGTAATTTCAGCATAATGCTCCCACTGGCTTTGACAACATTGTAAGTGTTGCATTACCAGTAAAAGCAAATAGCGTGCTGTTTACTTTCCTACACCCTTGATGAATTCCTTACGTAATACTACTAAGGTACTCAAGGAATGTATTCTACCTTGTAAATGATGGAATATCCATCAATGCAATTAACTTGAAAGAATTGGGTATGCAATTTCTTCCTTAGTTAGGTCTACCGTCCCCATCATGGTATGTAGCACCTTTAAATGGCTAAGGCATAACAACTAGATCAAACATTCTAGTTTGCCTTTTACCAATTTTGCGGTAATTAGTCTAGTTTCTAATTTAATAACTCCTAACCATGCAATTTCTTAAGAAATTCGCCATGAGTTATTTCTTAGAATTTAGACGATTCCAATTTTCCTATTATACCTTTCTCACTCATGAAAAGGAATAGGATTAAGTCTCACTCTTCACACGGAAAGTGGACTCGGTCTATTCTTTTCAGCAAAAATTGACTCTATCCAAAACCCCTATGGGTGTAGATCAATTTACTACTAAAAGAATATCCCATGTTTACGGTTTTAACGTTGCATTAAATACTTTAAAAGAATTTTCAAAATTCAATTTAGTATTATTGATAATAACTTTTCAAGAAAATTAAACACCCATGGTAAATAAAATTTCACCATTTAATTTTCATTGAAAATTAGGATCCAAATTGACGTCGTTTCATCACATCAGCTTTGGCTGCTAGCAATGAAAGTACTCAATAAGGTAGAGCTGCACTCAATTGCCAATATTCAATTGCAATTCCTAGAATCATGGGACTTACATTATATTGCCAACATCAGTTGCAAAATGTAAGCATGTTTCATCCCCAAATCTTTATGCCTTGACGCCATCCCATCACATTCAGCTTTGGCTGCTAGTGATGAAGGTGCTCAATTAAGTTAACCAACTTAAGAAACTGTAAATTTGACGTCGGTTTATTGCATTCAGCTTTGGCTGCTAGCAATAAAGTACTCAATTTACCCTTAGATGACCACCCTTTGAACATCAACATTCAGCTTTGGCTGCTAGTGATGTAGGATGAAACCTTAGGTGTTTCTTTTTGTAGTTGGGTGGCATATTACTTAAATTTATCAGGGTAATAAATTTTGATGTGTTAAATCAAAAAATATGTACAAAGATGTCATGCATTCATCTTTGCATCATATATGTTTTCAAAAACAAAACCGTTTACTCATTCGTAGCTCAAACCATCAAATCTTTTAATTGAGGCGTTGAACAAATTACAACATTGCCTTAAGATGCTTCGTATTTATCGTGGTGTACTTGGTAAGTCTAAAATTGACGCACAGGCGGGCGTAGGGACGACAGCCGCCGAAGCTGGTTAAAACCGTGCCCCTCTAAGGTCACAATTTAATGCGTACCAACTAGAACCCACTTTTTAGTTTGCCAATTTTAGGTCCGCCGCTTCGACCACTTAGTACAGTCGCAATCAATCAACTAAAAAATATGATTTTCTTGCTAAAACAATTAATGTAGTAAATTTATTATTGCTAGTCTCGCCTGGGAGCAAATTACCGTGCGAAGCGAACCACTGTCGGCACATAAGACTTGGCAATAAATAAAATTACTACAAAGGTTTCATAGTTATTAGTCTTATTTATTTTTATTTTGAAAAATTACCCTCTTTTGTAGTTTACAATCCATCATAATATTAAACACAAAAGATCAAGTAATTACAAAAATAAATAAATAAACACATAATAACAAATATATGATCATCCACGATATCATATAGCCACATGCAAACCTTTTTTCAATAAATCCTAATATTAATTCTATGTGAAATTTTAAATGTATGTAACTAACAAAACCCCCATAGGTTTTCGAGCTCATTGTGCCCAATGGTCCACAGACACCAAATAACTTGGCCGCGTAAGTTTTAGTTAGTTAGATACCACATTGCACATAACTTATTATTAATATATATTGAGGTTTTCCCCAATTTAAGATTTATTTAAATCATGTGACAAACTAAATACAAAACAAAACATACAAATCCAACCATGACAAAATATGCAAGATCTTGTCATGGATACCATATTGATCACATAATCATGTAGTCCATATTATTAATCAATATTAAACTTGTACGTGTTTAATTAATTTTAGTGACATCACATACGGTATTCACAAAATTAATCCCTAAAAATTTCATGCAATCCTAGGGTTTCTATCAAGATTTTAAATCAACCATAAAACCCTAACCAAAATATGTAGGTGTCGACCCATGGAGGGTGTCGACCTACTTTTGGAAAAAATATTAGGGTTTAAAAAACCCTAAAAAAAAATAATTACATGTATCTATTCAAAATCCAATTTTTAGGTTTTAGTAATTAATTACAAGTTCAAAAACGAGGCTCATGATGCCACTGTTGGAATATATGAATCATATAAATACTATAAACATATATTTACATCAAGAAACGCAGCGGAAAGATCTAATGAACATGTAATTAATTAAACTAAATAAACACGTACCTTTCTTGCGTAATCACCAAGAACAATATAAACCCTAATTTGGTTTATGAAGATGTCGAACCAACTAAGGGAAAAACACCAAGAATCACAAGCTAAAATAAGCTTGTCACTCGTTCTTGTACACACGCGATAGTAGCGTTCCAATGGGAAAGCTAGGTTCAAGAATCACTAACAAACCAAACACTTTATTAGCTTTAGTAGACTCGACCAAGTTCTAGTGAACTTAAAAGAGGGTCGATCGTTGGAGCTAAGAGAAGAGAAGAGAGGAAGAAGTTTGGCTAGTTAGGGATACTAGATTAGGTGAAAATCAAATACAAAGTGATTTGTATTTATAGGCAATCCCTAAAGCTCCAAACTTGCTCCCTACTCTACCCATGAAATCGTCCAGCCCATCCACAAGGGATTTCCAGCCGACCCAAACCCAACCATGGGTTTCTAGATCCTTCTCTTCCTTTTATTGCATAATTAGTCCTTTAACGGTCGTTATCTCTAACCCCGTTAAGTACTAACTATCGTTAAGTATTTGTTTTAGTGAAATGAATAAATATAAATATAAAATATATTTAATCTATTCAAACCATTGGAACTCTCACGTATTGTGTGCAATCCCGAGTCTCGGGTTCGAAACCGGACATACATATATTAATTCATTATACACAAAAACTAACACCATTGAATTAGGAGGCCCCTGTGATCTTATGCCGAAAGTTTGAGTTTGCATTGAATTAACAACCTCGGGCTGTTGCGTGGGAGGGCGTGGGGCCATTGAATTGACAATCCCAGGCTGCTGTGTAGGAGGATGTGGTCCCATTGCATTTGGTTGAGCCGGAGGCAGAGCTGCAAGATTAATCTGTGGAGCAGGGATTTTAGATGAAGCAGGTCCACATAATGCCGCCTTTATTATATCTGGTGTTAGTTCTCTTTTACTTTGTGCAACAGTTACAAGCTTAAGAGCGTTATAGAATTCTGACGGCCAAGGAAGCCAGTGCGGTTCTAATCAGCGTGTTGCCATATCTGCAATCAAATACAGTAATATATCATCATAAGAAACATGACCCAGATGCATGGTTAAACTGTTCATTTTTGTCAAAGTATAGTCCTATAATCTTCTTAGGATTCGATCAGAGATCAAAGACATACCAAGAAGAATGAGAGACTATTCACGTCTATCTAACAAAGTAATTTTGTATGCATAGTAAGCGGCGTTATTTTGTATACAGTCTAGATGGAACAGTTTTGACTCATCTAACATAGGTCGACTAGGGTTGCATTATCTCCAAGTCGAATGGGTCAAACTGGTCAAAAGTGGCTCAAGCATATTCACATCTACAACCTCCCAAAATCATTTCATCGAACTAGTAATCATATTTAATACATTTGTTATTCATAATATTATGCAGCTAAACGCTCGCCTAAATATAGATTTCATGCCTGGCTTAACCTCGAAAGTGAGATCGCACCTGGCTCAACTGTTCATGGGTAGAGACTAGAGAGCACTAACCAGTGCAATACTCTTTAGGTTGGTATCATTATCACTTGTTATCGAAGGATTACTCTAAGGAACTATCAGACGGTTTGGACCAAATTGTAAAGACCTTTACACTTAAAAAATTGGAAAAACATTGGACCAGTAATCATTACAAGGCATTGTCTCCCCACCATGCCTCCTCGTTTTCATACAGGAATCAAGTTCAACAGTTATATCAAAACTATTACAGTTTCCACTTGATGTTATTTAACGAACATTGCAACATTTCACAAATTGTTATAAAAATGGTTTGGGATAAAGGTAACTAGTTGATAGTGATTGTTGCAATTCATTGATACAATTGGGTATGTTTTAAAAAAGTCATTATATAAGATATCATCGACAAACATTTCTAGAACAACATGTAACTGCATATAGAGTCTGTAGTCCAAATTTTCATTTCATGGGACACAGTGAGTATTCATCATTTCATTTCATTTTGCAATATGCAAAATTGGAAATCTTGACCAGCGTGAAAATGATGAAACTCACTTTTCTGGGGCTACTATAAGTATTAACCTGACCATGGGCAGAAGTGAAAACATCCAAAAATTTCAAATAACTCAATACACGGAACTATAAGAGGCAAATGCGTGTAACCCTTACAGCCAAAGCAACAAGTTGGCCCCCCACGTAACATTCAAGTGAGTTGAACTCATGATGAGACATTATTAATAGGCTTCTAAAAGAGGTCATGGTTGAAAATTCGGGATAGAAGTAGAAGTCCAACTCTTTACACTTAAGACAGTCGAATGTCACAAGTAAAACCACAGTCAAAAACGACACAAGTGTCGACCAAAGTGGGAAGTTGCCCATAGTAGAAAACTGAGGACTTATAAATAGTAACTCAAGTTTGACTCCGTATTTGATACTAACATTTTTTATTTTTTTATTTTTTATTTTTTTATTTTTTTATTTATTATTATTTTTTTTTTTTTGTTCTTGTTCTAAAATCACACAAGCAAAGTCCCCTTTACCTATGGGTAAACTTGTATATTGATGATTAATTTTATCTATACTAGCCTAACAAAATTCAGGATAAAAGTAACAAAAGTGGCGTGATCGAACTAACAATCTATGATTTCGAATTACAAGTATCATGAAAATTCAGTTATGATAAAAAATGAAATAACACCAGTAATGGAACTTTTATTTCAAAGATTCATCATCGCTATCTTGTAAGTCATTTCTAATTACTTTTTATTCTTTCATTTTTCTATTTGCATACTAAACAACTTATTAATATTATTATTTGTTCATTAGTGGTTGGGTAATCTTAAAACAAAGCAAAAAGTATTATAGAAGTTGGGTTGTCATATATGTAATCTTTAAGACCATTAAAGGTCGGATCCTTGTAGTTTTTAGGGTCATAAGTAAGTTGGATTGTTGTAGTTTTTAGGGTCATCCGGTCGAACTTATTTGTATTTTTATTTCTGATGATCTTTTCTCGTGAACACATGCAGCTCGATCTCATTATTGATAATGGCTACTACGTCCATTCCTCATCGGTGGAAATATGACGTCTTTGTAAGTTTCAGAGGTGAAGATATCCGCAAAAACTTCATGGATCATATGTTCAATGATTTCAAGCAAAAAGGAATTCATGCTTTTAGAGATGATAGAGAATTGCCTAAAGGAGAATACATATCCCCTCATCTCTACAAAGCAATTGAAGAATCAAGGTTTTTGATAGTTATCTTCTCCAAAAATTACGCTTCTTCATCATGGTGTCTGAGGGAACTTGTCAAAATACTTGAGTGCAAGCAAATGGGAAAGCCTAAACACGAGGTCCAAATAATCTTTTATGATGTTAAACCTGACCTCGTAAGGAAACAAACTGGGAGCTATGCTGAAGCATTTGCCAAACATGATGTTTCAAATAGAACAGAGGTGGATAAATGGAAGGAAGCTTTATCCATGGCGGCTAACTTATCTGGATGGGATCTCCAGGACATGACAAATGGGTAAATTTCTTGTTTTTGTGTAATTAGTCTTGTAGCTCTACTAAAGCCAACACTATGTAGTTTCTCATACTTATTGTGTCTTTGTGGTTAACAGGTATGAGTATAAGTTCATCGAGTGCATCTCCAAAGACATACTCAAAAAATTATGTGACGGGCCCTTGCATGTTGGTGAAAACCTTGTTGGCATAGATTTCCATTTCGACAAATTAGACTTGTCATGCTTTGTTGGGTCACACAAGGTTAATATGCTTGGTATTTGTGGTATAAGTGGAATAGGAAAGACGACGCTTGCCAAAGCTATATATAACTTGATGTATGTCCACTTTGAAGGAAGTTGCTTTTGTGAAGATGTCAAAGAAGTCAAAGAAAAACAAAGCCTGCTTGTTTTGGAAAATGTGGATGATCATGAGCAGTTAGAAGCACTAGCGGGTTCACCTACATGGTTTTGCCCAGGAAGTTTGATTATTTTCACTGGTAAAGATAAACAGCTGCTAAGATCTCATAGAGTGGATGGAATTTATGACATGAAATTTCTAGATGAGGATAAATCTCTTGAGCTCTTTTATTCCTTCGCTTTTGAGGAAAAAAATCCTTCTACAGGATTCAAAGAAGTTTCTGAGAAAGTTGTGAAATATGTGCAAGGTCACCCTCTTGCCCTCAAAGTTTTGGGTCATTTTTTATATGGAAAAACTGTGGGTCATTGGGAAAGTGAACTGGAAAGGCTCAAAGTTTAGGGGATTTGGAACTTGTGTTGTTTTTAAGAGAAAAAAGCCTCACAGATTTAAAGGATACTTTATAAAGAACTTTGATGGAGCTTCTCTGAAACCATACGGTTTCATTACAGCTGCAATTAGGGATTATTTTGAGAAAGAGGTGATAGGAATCCAAGATTCATATATGATATGGTTGCATTATACGAGGGATACAAAGGGATGGAAGGAAGCAAAGAATTTTGTAACATTTTGTTTTGAAGAGAATAATGAAGATATTGAGGTGAAGGAGTTTGGTGTAAGACTAATTTGTGATGAAGATTTACAGCAAGAAGAAGACGGCACAAACTTGAGTAGTATGTTCCCAACTCAATCACAACATGGTGGGGCCATCAGCTATGGTCGTGCTACTCAAATCACACACTTGAGTAGACACCCACCCGTGTTTGATGAAATGTATATGATTAGAAATCATTTATTATTATACCGGCAAACTATTATTCTTCGGCTTGTTTGTAGATTTTTTTCGATTTCTGACGGATTAAGAATAGATTGTGGTCTTTTGAAGTTGCGATGTGTAGAGTAAGATAATAACCTTGCTGCAGTTTGCCTTTTGAAAAATCTATTTCTTCCCCTCTGAGATAAGACTAAATGATTGTCGCTTTAGAAACCTTCCTACATGTAAGTTTTATCCTAGACAATCCTCTCTTTTTTCCGGATGTCTTGTTACTTTAATGTTAGCGGTATTTGAATAATTTGTTAGCAGTTCCTATATATAACTACTATGTTCAATTGATCTTCTTGCTTATAATAATTTGAATAATTCTACTCTCAAATCACAATTTAAGTAATACAAGTGGGTTGACCCTAAATCAACTTTAAATCCCACTTTTAAACCCTGTAAGTGCATATTATATAAACTAGCAAGGTACCCGCGCGTTGCAGCGGCGGGTACCCTGAAATAAAATTTTCCGGTGAATCATGTATTTTAGTTTATTATGTTTTTTTTACAATATATTTACGGATATCAAGAATTTCGTTTAGCTCGTGCCCGTTGGCTCGTGTCCGTTCGGGCTCGAGCCCGTTTGGCCCATGCCCGTTTGGGCTCGAGCTCGTTTGGCCCGTTCCCGTTCGGGCTCGAGCCCATTTGGCCCGTTGCCCGTTCGGGCTTGAATATTTGTATCATGTGCTTTATTATTTGTATTAGTGACATTTAATGCAAGAATTGTGTTTAAGTTGGTTGTACAATATGCTTGATAATTTGTATTTCTTATGTAAGGGGTGTTTTAATTATTTAATAACTGCATTAATTGTATTTATTGACCCGTTAATTAATTGTATTTAAAATGGTATTTGGCGGAACCATTTCAAGTCCGTGTACCTACTAGGTACCCACCACCCCTACCCGGCAAAGGTGTGATGCCTGTGAAATGCCTAACTATGATACCCAATACATGCTGCGAGCCGGAATCGAACCCGCGCCACTTATGGGACATGTATTGGGCCCAAACTTTAACTGGCAGCCGGTGGCCATCTGCGCTAAACAGATGGTTTTAATGTACATAATGATTTATTTATTGTATTTAATGTTAGTATTTCTATTTTAATTAGTTGTACTTTGAGCTTAAGAACTTGTAAATGTTAGAAAATGTGTTTTAATTACTTGTAATTTTAGCTTTATAACTTGTATTGCTTAATTTTAAGTATTTCTATTAATAGTAGGCATTTGTGCATTATGAGATAGTTAGATATGTTTTCAAGTCATGCAATACATATGCTTGATGAATATCTCATTATTACAAGTGGTTATCATGCAATCAAAAATATTAGCGAACAATATTTACCGCTTATACATTTCCCGTGACAAAAACTTTACGAGTGGCAATAATTTTGGAGGACCGATTTACCAAATGTAACTTTGATGACACCAATCGCACTCCCAAATAAATAGGCATTAATCTATATTACATGTTAGTGGCATCAAACACCATCATCCCTGTTCATAACAAGTGCAATGACGCGTAAAACACTTTCTCATGATAATTTTCGAAGACAAGTCAATCCATAGTTAGAAGGTACCACACAATGAGTATCAAATTTGACTACGCCTAATGTTTAAACTTTAGCATACATTATTTTTACAATAAGCATCTAACAATCAAAACCATATATTTATAGTAATCGCAATCCAAATATTAGAATTTCTAGTCAAGATTATACCAAAGAAATATCGTAAAGTTCCCATGCAATGGAATCAAAGACAAGCAAGTGATACAAACACAAACTATCAAGCAAGTAGAAGAAAAGAAAATAAATGGTAATCCCCATACCCATCCTTCATGAATACAAAAACCCTCTTCACAGTATAATAATACCACCAAACTCCAAACTAAAATGCCATTTATCAGTTTAATTTTTCCCCGTTTGACTTTCTGACGACACCTTAAATGGTCCGCTTGACCCAAATGGATCTGAGTCATCAAATGAGTATGTATGACCATGGTCAAAACCCGCATTGCTACTCATTGAATCAAACCTTGCGAAACTACGGTCTTGTGCCGTGCTGCTCATTGAGTCGAATCTTGAGAAGTTATTATCATGTGTGGAGCTGCTCATGGAATCAAATCTCGAGAAGGTTTCTTGTTTGGGAGAACCTCGGTCAGTGGCACTGAAAGAATCGTATCTTGAGAAATTATCAAAGAAAGAATTCTCTGCTCCTCCCCCACTGTACCGTGGTGAGGTGCCAGCTCGAGAAGCTGGTGAGCCAGGAACCGAATCATCAAACCCAAATGAACTCTTTTTCTGGAAGAAACTATTACTGCCTTGCGGGGAATCACTTTTCCTTGGACTTGCAGTGAAGCTACTGGAGTCAAAGAAATAACTCTTTCCATGCTTCTCATGTTCGGCATCCTGTAAAAATGAAGTTTTTTGCATTCATAGAGATACGTTTCCAATTGTTTTTTATCTTCAAACAGCTTTGTTCTAGGTTTATGTTTTTCTAATTATGACAAGCATACCAAAACAGTTCGCAATTGATACAAACCAGATATGGATTGGTTCAGTTTCCAGGTCCACTCTAGAGCAGTAAGTAGCATTAATTTTCAGATATGGATTGGTTCAGTTTCAGTATTAATTCACTCTAAAGCATTTATTTATCTTTTCATTTAGTAGCACATATGTAGCATTTTTCCACCTTACGTTGTAATACCCTTCTATAAACTTATACACTATCCATTGAATGCAATGATATAATTGAAAAAAAGATATGAACTCACCTTAGCTGTGTCACTATTGAATCCCCACACCGGATCTACATCATCATTGTTGTCGAAAGTACCCCATCCTTGGTCATCAAAACCCCTAATAGAAGAAGATCGAACTCAATAAACAAGAGCAATAGACTAGTGCATGTTTAGATCTTTCCAGCAAACAAGGTATAGGTAGACGTATTGTTGTATATGGACAGTGAAAGATCAGACCATAAACAGAATCCAATTGGTACCTTTCTGTGTCAGCATCAAAGCTCTTTCTGAAATGGTTAAATGAATCCTCCTTGGTTGGACTTTCAAATATCTTTTGTGTTGTGGGACTACCAGCTGGGCTTTTAGCCGACTCATCTTCGCTATGTGCGTATGCTGATTCAGTCTCGAAAGGCTTCTCTGACTTCCTGTCAGCATTTGAATATGAATCCTCGGAAACATCATCCATAGTAGAGGAGTTTTCTGCCTGAGATGTGGATTTGGTATTTGCAGGCACCGTAGCATCAAATGAGAAACCTGTCATTGCAAACAAGTTTAGTGCAAAGTGCAAATGTGGTTGAAGAGAATAACATGAGAACACAGGTCAAAACAGATATTTTGTGTGGAACACGGGTCGGATTGACCCACCAACGATGATATCTTTTAACAAAATGAGCTGGCATTGCTCCTTCTCTGATATATAGTTACTACGAGTATAAAAGAAAGAGTGTCAAACCTTCATCTTCGAATTTATCCCAATCCTCATCCCACACGGCAGATATCTCTGGAACTCCAGGTTGCCAACCTTGACAAACAAAATAGGTGAACCATAACGCAATATCAATCATTTTATTATAATATTATACAGATACAGTGACATTATTGCTAATGGAGTATTCCTGATAGCATGAGATGAAAGATGATACCCTTCGGAAGCTCAATAACCGCAGTTGACTTGACATCAATTCCATGTTTTTTGCAACGTTCAGTTAAAGCCTTCAGTAGTTCCTCGAGATCGGATTGGATACGATCAGCACGAACCTGGGTCAGCCGAATATATGTTTAATGATTTATTATTTTATATTTATTTGATTAAAAACAAAAGGTGAAAAAAAATGATGGGTCAGTCAAGCTGTCCTTAAAACTTACTAAAATCTGTTACCCGGGATCATATGGAAGTAAATGATCCATTTTCACAAGTGCCTGATTCAACTCCATCTTCCTCTCCTAAAAGTCAACATAAAATTTAATTCAATTAACATAAAATAGATCTAAAGTGCACTAAGCTGCCAGTCCAGTAGAAAGTAATAACGCAATGCTATTTCTTAGGCCATTTAGCAATTTTAAAGTAGAGGGAGCAATTCAACGCAATTATGTGGAAACTGGCCAAATGGTTTAAAAGTCGACGAGTGTTTACAACATACTAAATTGACTTGTTCAAACAAAATTAATAGACATTGTAATAAATCTTAATAAATTTACCCAGCCCATCCATGTGCCACCTATAATTCCCAGCATTTTCCGTTTCACTACGTCTTTTAAGTAATGAGAATAAGTGTAATGTGATAGTGAGTCTGGTCCCATTTTTTGACGTAAGAAGAAAAGGGACAACACCCACCCAAGTCGTATAGTTTTTTTTTATCGTTTTTCTGGGTGAAAAAATAATTTATTTTGTGCGTGAGAATAAAACAGGTGATTCTACCTGAATATCACGAAAAGATGCCTCCTCAATAGTTAACTTAGAGGCCACTTCTGCCACCTGTTTGTACTTCTCTTCATATTTCTTAGCAAGCATCTCTGCCTGGAATTAGATAATGGCAAATATCAAGGACCGCGAAAAAACCAAAATCAAAAGATAGAAAGAAAGAAGACATGATTTCAAATCGCCAATATACCTGACGTTTATCAGCAAATGCTCGTTCTGTAATCTCATTAAGGCGGTTATCACATCTGCTTTTGTATAAAACCTGGTGTAGAAAGGAGGTGAGAACACACGTCTTCCCATATATAGTGTATAATGCAGTAAATTTATGGGCAAGCGTTGATCCATATATTGAGAAGAATGGCTTCTCACGAGATCTTGCATTTTCTTCCTGTAGAAGGCCATCTTTTCTCTAGAATCCAGAATTTCCTTCTCATCTTCAACCTTTTAACACCAATGGAAACCAATCGACAGTGAGCATTCTAAAGAGGATAAAAATGTCGCATGGATAAATTGACAGTATATGCGTAATTAAATTCCAAATCTATCAGAAACAAATAAAACTTTACCACTTTTTCTGCTTGGGTTGTCTCTAGAGAAACTGAACGAGAAGTTTTTTGATCACCATTACTGAGCTGATGTGCATGAGAGTTATCCATGGAGGGCATCGGTCCTTTCGGCTGATTATATTGTATTGGTTGGGCACCAGGCATGGGAGGCCTCATATTAGCATGCAACATTTGTTGGGCGGATCCCTGCTGGAGTGCAGAACCTGAAGACAAAAGGTTCGATAACATTCAGAACAGGTTGTCTTCATCAATTTTTATTATCTGAGGGACCCTTACTAAAATTAACATGTTTCAACCCAGCCCGTTTTGGCACGTCTCAAGCCATCCGACTACCCATTTTGCAACTATAAATATATGTCTACATGATGTATAGAGGTATACCAGGATTAGCTACCCAACCAGCAGGTCTATAAGAAGGATTGGGTGGGCCCGTGAGAGACAGCAGAGTTTCATCAAGCAGGACATTACTAGGAAGTGTTGGTGGAAGATTCTGGCCTTCTCTGTATCGTTCCATCAGATAGAGAGCGACACAGAACTCCCTCACCGAAAGCATGCTGTCATTATCTTGATCAGACAAGTCCCACACCTGTTTCAGAATTTCTGTAGAAGAACAATTAGAACATTACGGCTTGGCATGTTTATAGGAAATCTATTATGGAAAGCCATTTCACTAGAGAGTAAATCATTTTACAAGAAAGAGTTGAATAAGGCATTAATGATCTATTAAATTAAGCTACGAGTATTTACCTCTTGGTAGTCTCCAACTTAAAAATAAGCTGCGAGCCTGATCACCAGTGATTTTCCCATCTCTGTCAGAGTCGACTTCCATGAACACTTTCATATACTTGTTAATACCAGCCCGCGTCATTTTTGGCCATTGAGGTAACGATGGCCCACCTGACTGTAGTGGAGCATTTTGAGTTGGGGCCTGTTGATTTGGTCTTGGTAGAGATGGCCCCGCTGACTGTACTGGAGCACATGTGGGTTGCCTTGTAAAAGCATTCAATGCACCAAGCGGGTCTATCTTGGCTGCAGTCTGGGGCTCAGAAGAAACGGGTGGAATGCTTGCAGTTTGTGTTGGCATTGAGGATGATGATGGTTTGGATATAGATTGGGAAGCAGAAAACAAGTCACCTCCAAACATAGCGGCAGAAGTAATTGCATTTCCTCCAACAGATGGTCTAGGAGCTGTGAAAGATGAGGATGATAGCGGCTCTTGGGGTTTCGGTACAGTAGCCCCAACACCTCTGCCCCCAAGCCACTCACCCGAGACATTAGAGTTTGATAGACCAGCACCGGCCAGACCACCACCTGCCGGAAAACTAGGACCACCAACACTCTGTGATGGAAGAGGCCCGCTCTGAGGTGGTGGCTGCCTCATTGACTGATTTCCTTGAGGTGCAAAATACTGTGCAGAAGGTGGAGCAACTGAAGGAGGGCCATTGAATTGACAATCCCAGGATGCTGTGTAGGAGGACGTGGTCCCATTGCATTTGGTTGAGCCGGAGGCAGAGCTGCAAGATTAATCTGTGGAGCAGGGATTTTAGATGAAGCAGGTCCATATAATGCCGCCTTTATTATATCTGGTGTTAGTTCTCTTTTACTTTGTGCAACAGTTACAAGCTTAAGAGCGTTATAGAATTCCTGACGGCCAAGGAAGCCAGTGCGGTTCTGATCAGCGTGTTGCCATATCTGCAATCAAATACAGTAATATATCATCATAAGAAACATGACCCAGATGCATGGTTAAACTGTTCATTTTTGTCAAAGTATAGTCCTATAATCTTCTTAAGATTCGATCAGAGATCAAAGACACACCAAGAAGAATGAGAGACTATTCACGTCTATCTAACAAAGTGATTTTGTATGCATAGTAAGAGGCGTTATTTTGTATACAGTCTAGATGGAACAGTCTTGACTCATCTAACATAGGTCGACTAGGGTTGCATTATCTCCAAGTCGAATGGGTCAAACTGGTCAAAAGTGGCTCAAGCATATTCACATCTACAACCTCCCAAAATCATTTCATCGAACTAGTAATCATATTTAATACATTTGTTACTCATAATATTATAGGAGAGCGTCAAGCCTGTTAACCTTTCTTACATGACGCAAAAATAAATAAAAAAATTATCCACAATGGCATGTAAATTACTAGAATGTGAATAACATTTAGATATGCAGCTAAACGCTCGCCTAAATATAGATTTCATGCCTGGCTTAACCTCGAAAGTGAGATCGCACCTGGCTCAACTGTTCATGGGTAGAGACTAGAGAGCACTAACCAGTGCAATACTCTTTAGGTTGGTATCATTATCACTTGTTATCGAAGGATTACTCTAAGGAACTATCATACAGTTTGGACCAAATTGTAAGCACTAACCAGTGCAATACTCTTTAGGTTGGTATCATAATCATTACAAGGCATTTTCTCCCCACCAGGACTCCTCGTTTTCATACAGGAATCAAATTCAACAGTTATATCAAAACTATTACTAGCCTCATCCAGCACGTGCCAAGAGCAATATTACATTTACATTTGCCGGTCCATTAGCAATCAACCACTACGCCTTTTGTATGTATAAAAGACCAAGATTAATCTCTCTAATGGACCTCGGAGCACCGATCCAGGTTCAACCTTCACGTGTAGACAAATATATTAACAAGAAGAAATGTGAAATACCAAATGTATCTTTATGTCAAGATAACATAAATATAATTGAGCCCTTATCAATAAGATACAAACCCAATTGACCCATTTTGCATAACGAACATGAAAGTCCTCTACTCGAAACTAAAGAAGTCATGCTAACTAAGTTGCATACATTGCATACACGGGTTACAGGTTGGCACCGTCTTAATGTAACTTTATATCAAGAAATCTTACTGAGTTCTAATGCCTAAAAAAAGCAAATGATTCAAAATCTATTATGGCCTCTTAAACTTATAAATAACACAACGGGCCTTACATTGATACAGCAAAATATTGATAAAACCAGATGCTGAGCTTCTATAACATTGTCAGCCCCAGTCAAATTCAAAGAACCTTGTCCATGAACACCAAGATTTGCATTTGATTGTATCACGGATCCTCCTTGACACATTAGATTGTTGTTAACCAGTTTTTCAGATGAACTTAACCAATACTCTGAACAGATTTCCACTAGAGAAAAAAGAAAAAGTTACCTTGAGAACCAATAAATTGCTAGCTTCAAGCAATGAAGTGGCAATGATTGGATCCCCCTCACCATCACCATCTATAAGCATCTTGGAATTCAACATCAAGTGCAATTTAACAGACATTCGCAAAGCCCCGTATATCTAAAAAAAATATATTAGAGTAAGTGATAAGAATACCACTGAAATTATTTATAATTCAATGTTATGCTACAAAAAAAAAATAATAATAATAAAAAAATAAAAAAAAAAAATAAAAAATGGAAGAAGACTTGCCAAAGCATTTACAATACAGAAAATCTGTAATTGCAATAGAAAGAATAATCTACACACCTAGAAGGATTAGTTCTGTATACGCTGGTGGATAAGTCACGTACTTACAAGCATCCGGTACTATTTTCATATATAAGTTCAGAAAGTATATGACACACAACCAAGACAAGTAACAACAGAAACGATCCAGAGACACGTCAGGCTGCTGGATATGGTATATATTCAATTTTGCCCGGAACATAGTTCACATAAAGGCAATCAAAGTTTTACGCACGCAATACTTCTTAAATCTATCACATTAACCCAACTGTATAAAGAAGATATTACACTATTAACCCAACTGTATAATACCTCACACTTACCTTGATTACTGATCACTCATTAAAAGTTCTTCTGCAATAAATTCAAACTCGGACACAGCATCATGAGGAAGACCAAAGCTTAAAACAGCTGCATTTTACAAGCTAAGTGTTCCTTGAACCTATATATATTTGCCATGAAGCAGCAAGTCAAAAAAAAAATCAGCAAGTTGCCAGAGAAATTATCGGAAAAGGTAAATCAAGAATGGCAGTTAGTAAACATAGAGGTGGCAAATAAGAGTCTGCGGATTTGGGTAGCAGGTCAAAATGGGTTGACCTAAAACACTTTTTTTCATATTTTTTTATTTTTTTTTTTATTATTATTATTATTTATTTTTTTATTCTTTTATTTTTTAAATAACAAGTTTATCAGATATGATTACAAAATCAAATTAGTTTTCATGATAACCAAATATTTTGAATAAAATGACTACTTGACCCCATTTCCTTTTATGCCACTTTTTAAGTTTACCCATTTCACCCGCCAGAGATTAAACATAATCCGAATAGACCCATTCATAATAAATGGGTCAAAATTTCCACCTTTAAGTAAACATCTTGACAACCTGCACACGGCTCCATCGCAGAGGAACAGTAGCTCGAGCATACTCTTAGATATCAACACTGGTCCAACGGGGTTGATTTGGGAATGCAAAGAAAGATGTATCTGTATCTGATGGCATGTTGTGGTTGTTGACTATGAGCTTTAGGGGAATAGTATCATAGAAAGTCCCTGCAGCACCTGAGTTTGCAGGACAGCCATAACTTTGTCCTCCTGCAAACATAAAGAAAGTAATTTAGCAACGAAATCATAGTTCATAAGAATCCTCAAATCAGACCACAAACATAAGTTTACAAGTGCCCTAAATGATGGCACCGTTCTTCTCATCAGTCATCACTACTTTTTCACAAATATAGATCATTTAGATACATCAACGGTAACATGAATATGATCATATAAATGATTTCTATAAGTATTAATAAAGATGATTAAATGAAAGGCTTATATGAATGTACCGTGAGCAAAGAATGTTTGGTCATCACGCCTGCTGAATACATTCACAGATATTCTTCCACCAGCACCTCCGGCAAACCCATTACCTCCGGATGCACTTAGGATACCACCGCCTGTCCTGCTCTTCATAGAACAAAGAAATAAGATATTGCATAATTATGTTTAATCAGTACCAAAACCAAATAAATCACTATTAAGTCCACTTCCATATCACATTTTAAATTAAAGCACACATAAAAAGTAACCTGAAAGATAGGGAGTAGGTTGATAGCACATTTGGATCACATAAATCTTGATCAGGGTAGATAATCTTACTTTTTATCTTAGGAAATCTAAAAGTTCGTTTAGTTGAAAGAAAACACCCTTATTTTCCACAAATTGATTTGTACAAAACAAGAAAAATAAAGATTGTGTTCAAATAAAAAAATTTCCAAATTCTCTACAAAACAGAAATATGCATTTCCTAATTTAACATAGGAAACTACTTGTAACCCCCCCTTCTTTTCTAGAAAAGAGAAAACAATGTCATATGAACGCGTTTTATATGTTCAGTGGAAAACTAAATCCCCTACTTTTTTTTGCAAAAGTGAAAATAGAAAGTTAAGAACTTTTTTCTCCAACTAAATGCAACGTAAGTATCTTTTTAGATTTCTTGTTTTCAGTTTTAACTAGTAGTTAATTTATGTCCTTGTTAATATCTATGAGGTTGAATCATTATAACCCAAATCACCCATTAGTGTACCATTGGTGTAGACATAAATTTAAATGCCACTACCAAAGTACCTTACCTTAGCTTTATTATTAATAGGACATGTGGGAGCTTAAGTTTTATCATCCCATCATTTGTATTCCCAATAGTATTGATGACTAAAAGTTAGGTTTCCAATACAAGCACACTTGTGCTTTTTCTCAATCTTTTTTTGTTTAGGTAACCGGCATTTCCAATACTGCTCCTATCAAACCAACAATGTGTTACTAAAACTTGTGTCCGAAAAGCAGATTCCAATTCCTAGATAAAACGAACTGCGAAGGATCTAAACATTTATCAATCCAGCCAACTGTTTTAAAGAGCCAAGGGGATTACGAACTTCCTTATTGGTTGATAATGAACATAACTTCTAGCCAAATGCGTATTCAGATACTTGTAATAACTTAACCATCTTTTCACTAATGACGTAAAAAGTGACGGGACGTCTAGAATAGCTAATGAGAAGCACAACACTTCTCCAAGATATAACGCAGTTCATAAAATAAGATGCCTACCATATAAAAGCTATAAATATCGGTTCTATGAACACCCGGGGTGAATGTTGATCCAGTAGAGAGATTAGTTATAAATGAACATAAAATGATTTACAACCGTTCGATCCTAGATACGTGACTCAAAAGACCAAAAAATGATTTACAACCATTAGATATAAGCAATTTTCAACCCTAGCCATGATAAAAACGTAAAATGATTTACAACCATTCGATCATATTTTTTTCTATCTAACATCAGCCATGGATTACACTCACTACCCTTAAACGGCCAAGTAAAACATACATTTTTATATAAAGAAAACCTCAATGATTGTATGCCTAACACGGTATAAAACAAACATAAAAAATAGATAAAGAAAGAGACCATTACATTTTCCGCGCCTTGACGTAAATACTCCCACCAGACCCTCCTCCGCCTTTAACACCGCCATCACCCCCATTCGCATAAATACCTCCACTAACATCAACCGTATCCACCACCTCAACCCAAACTCTCCCACCTCCATTCCCACCATACTCCTCATCTTTACTCGTCGTCCCGCCTCTACTCCCGTAACTAAACGGCACACTCAAATCCGACCACCCGTACGCATCACCACCCCAGACATCCTCCGGAAGCTTGGTATTATCCACAACACAACACGCACCTCTTCCACTGTACCCCCCTCCACCTCCGAACACACCTTTCGGACTCCCACTCGTATACGCGGGCGGATCACCTCCTAAACTAGTCACATTCACATCCGAACCTTCCGCAAACGTAACATTCCCCGCCGTAACACTAACCGTACCCCCTAATATCAACGAATCCTCCCCTAGCCTAAATTCGCAACTAACGTTAACTATAATCTCACAACTAGCAATACCGCAAGCTAACCTAACATTAGGCAATATGACTAAACTCCCTAAACCTTCAATATAAACATGATTATCAAAAACTAAACTAGAATTGACTTCACAAGTAGTGTCTAAGGTGCCGATACCTCGTAAATCGCTTTCGCAGGATAACGAAGGTGGATGAGGCGGCGGTGACGGCGGTGGAGGCGACGGCGGCGAGTAGTCTCCGGTGAAGTCGTTCAAATTGGCAGATACGACAAAATTAGGGTTTGTGATTAGTGTGATTATAATTATGAAGTAGTGAATGTGTTTACGAATCATTTAATTTTTATAAAATTTGAAATGATTAATTAAAAGATATGAAAGAAAGAATAGTGTTTATTTGCTCATTTGATTTAGGGACCTTTCTTTTTTACTAAATTGGGGAGAGAAGGGCGTTTCACAAATTTAATATTGTTTTTTTTCTTTTTTGGGTCCATAAATTTCCCTTAATTCCTCTATATACACAAGGAAAGAAAAAAGAACCTCCTCTCCAATAAGAGGCTAAATCAGACGTGGACCCACATTGGGACCCACCTTCTCTCCCCATTTACGAGTAGTAAAAAAGAAACAACCCCTTAGTCTCATTTTATCTTTATATATTTGTGTTTATATATGAGACTAACTGTTGTTAGTTTTTTCGGTTAGCTAACGACCGTTTTCAACAAACATTTGCATCGTTAGTTCTATATACTAACAACCGTTTATACTTAACTCAAAATTTGGTTTCTTTTTTTCCTAAAAAATTAAAAAAAATGGTTTTCTTATAATTTTTTTTTTTCTTCTGAATATCTTTAAAATTAATACACTATTTTTATACACGTTTTCGTACACACACTTTTATACACACATTTTTTTATACACACGTTTTTATATACATGTTTTTATACATGTTTTTATACACATATACACATATTTTTATACACGTTTTTATACACATGTTTTTATACACGTTTTTATACACACGTTTTTATACATATTTTTATACATATATTTTTATACACGTTTTTATACACAAGTTTTTTATACACATGTTTTTATACACATGCTTTTATACACACGTTTTTATACACACATTTATACGCACATTTATACACACATTTGTATACACACATTTATACACACATTCATATACATATTTTTATACACGTTTTTATACATATGTTTATACACACAAATATTTGTATAAATGTGTGTATAAATGTGCGTATAAATATGTGTATAAAAACTCGTGTATAAAAGTATGTGTATAAAAAGTTAAAAACATGTGTATAAAAAACATGTGTATAAAAACGTGTATAAAAATATGTGTATAAATGTGTGTATAAAAATGTGCATAAAAATGTGTATAAAAACGTGTGTAGAAAAACGTGTATAAAAACGTATAAAAGCGTGTATAAAAACATGTATATAAAAACTTGTGTATAAATAATGTGTGTATAAAAATGTGTGTATGAAAACGTGTATAAAAATATGTATAAAAACGTGTATAAATTTTAAAGATATTTAAAAAATAAAATAAAAGAAAACAATTTTTTCTAATTTTTTTAATTTTTTTTTTTTAGAAGAAGAAGAAGAAATAAAAATTAAAAAAAAAAAAAAAATTGAGTTAAGTATAAACATTCGTTAGTATAAAGGACTAACGGTGCAAATTTTTGTTGCAAACGGTCGTTAGCTAACGGAAAAAAACTAGCGACCGCTAGTCTCAGGGACCAAACTCGTTATGGGTCGCAACCACAGGGACTGGATCCATTAGAAAAAAAGTTTATGGACTAAACCCGTTAAACCCGACAGACCACAGAGACCATTTATAAAATTAACTCTTGTCTTTATATATTTGGTCAACATTAGTAGGGCTGATCGCCTGATCATCGGTCAAAGACCGGACCGGACCGGACCGACTAAGGCCGAGACCGAGACCGAATGTGTTCGATCCGGTCCGGTCCGGTCGGTCTCTATCCGGTCCGGTCCAAGAAGGCAAAATGGTCGGTTTTTAGACCGGACCGAGACCAAAATAAGGAAAAACTCGAGACCGAGACCGGACCGCTAATCCTTCAGTTCGGTCGGTCTCGGTCCGTCGGTCGGTTCGGTCTCGGTCGGTCCCGTCAAAACGGTTCATTTGCTCAACCCTTAAACATTAGTAGCTACGACTTGTTTTGCAATCCCACATCGGTGCATTATCAAATTTTTACTTGGTTATATACCATCCTCTATACAAAGTTGGTACCGTTGGATGAGTATTATATTGGTGGTTACTTCTTACTCAATATTGTTGACGTGATGTCAATAATATTGATGGTAGGCAATAGCTATCAATTTATACAACTTCTCAATGTATTTTTGGATTTTGACTTAAATGTCTTAAAGTCGGTGTATAGGTTTGTCGATTAGTGACTTATTTTAGAAGCATCACTCAATGCAAAAAATGAAGAGGGTGATGTCTTTTCGAATAAATTACTTATTCAACATAAAACACAAACAAACCGTACCTTTCACATAATTCTTCTAATTTCATTTTGGTTTTATATTCAACTCTTTTCTTATACATGTAAAGAAAAACTTATACACAAACTTTTTAATTTACTAGATAACCAAAACAAACTACAAATACGTACCATTTTCTTGTCACAGAACTACACATACAAAAAGAGTGCAAAATGAATATGTAATCTTGTTATAACTTGATAGAAAATTACGAGTTTAGTCCTAAGCAATAAACACACTTTTACAACTCGTTGAATTTTAAACTCAATTGCTTTTCACAAACTTAGGAATCTCTCTTCACACATTTTCTCAATTCCACTTTGTTCTACTTTACTTGCTATCAAAACGTTATGAGAATAAAAGGTGTCATGTTCCACGTAACTTGCTATCAAGTTTCCAATCCCACATCGCAAAAAAGAACAAATTTTCACCTACATATATGCTGTAATGTATAAGGAATAGATAAATAAAATGTAAGTATACATATTGTCGCATTTTTGTTGTATACAAATATAAAGAGTTTTTGTGTTATATAAGTTGAGGCTAGCATTATTTGGCTTTCTTTTTCTAAAACACTTTTTAAAGAAAAAAATATTTCATAAATGTCTCAATTGAGAATTGAACTCACTTGATTCTTACTTATATTATATTGCACTTAACTAATTATGTCACTTACTATTAAAGAAAAAACAATTGCAATGAGTTCCTAAGCCATATTATGAACCCTTTTCTTACATTGTGTTTTTAAATTCTTTAGGCCGAAACTAGGGTTATGTCATTGGCTAGTTTTGTCACTTTTTTTTTAATCTTGTTTTTCCAACTCGACAATGCGATCCGACTAATCTTAAGGCGACTATTCTTTTGGATAGCCCGGAGGCGGTGCAGGTGAACTTCCGTGGCCACAAAGGGATTAATAAGAATACCAATAGCATGTCGTTGGAAATTTAACAGTTTTTCTTTTTTGAAAAAGTAGATTATTTACACGGTTAAATCAAATCATAATTTACGCATGTTTAGATTGAGACTTGAGCTCATAACCCGTTATATTATGTTGTAACTATCATGTCACTTACCGATAAAGGCAAAAACAATAGGAGTTTGTTCTTAACCCTTCATTTATATTGTGTTTCTGGATTTTTATGTTAGAGTAAACTCCAAAATACATCCCTGTGGTTTATCCCGATTCGCACTATAGATCAATCACTCAAAAGTTTCAACAGATATATCACTCCGTTAGTAAAAGTTAACATATATACACCCCTCCGTCAAAATAAGGACAAACGACGCAAATTATTTCTCCGTTATCTTCTAACGAGATAGAAAATATTAACACCGTTAGTCCTCTGGGTTAACTGTATTTGCACCGTTAGTCATTTTTTTTTACGTTTTCGTCTATTTTTACGTTTTCGTCCATTTTTTTACGTTTTCGTATATTTTTTACGTTTTCCTCCGCTTTTTTACGTTTTTGTCCCTTTTTTATGTTTTAGTCCGCTTTTTTACGTTTTCGTCCGCTTTTTTACGTTTTAGTCCGCTTTATGCGTTTTAGTCCTTTTTTTACGTTTTCATCCGCTTTTTTATGTTTTCGCCCCTTTTTTTTTTATGTTTTCACCCGTTTTCTTCTGTTTTTTCGTCATCTTTCGTTTTTTTTACGTTTTCATGTGCTACGTTTCAGTCCGCTTTTTTACGTTTTCGTCCTTTTTTTACGTTTCAGTCAGCTTTTTTACGTTTTCGTCCGTTTTTTTTACATTTTCGTCCATTTTTTACGTTTTTGTCTGTTTTTTTATGTTTTCATTCGGTTTTTTTAAGTTTTTGTCCTTTTTTTTTACTTTTTCGTCGATTTTTTTACGTTTTCATTTGCTTTTTTATGTTTTGAGATACAAATAACAAACATTTACAAAGATGTTCGCCGATTGTAGTATAAACTCTTTTATGTAACTATCTATCAAGTTTTATGTTATATTGTTTAAGAAAATCAATACATTAAAGGATACTATACTTTTCTCTCTCAAAAAGTTTTTTCATTTGATTTCACACTAGACAATAGATTATATGTAAACAATACTTTCGTTTTTCATTTTGGTCTAACTCTATCTTCTTTTAGGGAGGAACAAACTTTAGGCTACAATTAAAACCCTCACATCCAAAAGTTAACATATATCCATCTGCTTTTCTACAAACAAAAATATGAAAAAACGGATGAAAACGTATAAAAAATGACAAAAACGTAAAAAACATACGGAAACGTAAAAAAATGGACGAAAACGTAAAAAAAAAAAAACGAAAATGTAAAAAAAGATGAAAACGTAAAAAAGCTGGACGAAAACGTAAAAAATAGCAAACAAAAACGTAAAAAACGGACGAAAACATAAAAAAAAATTGGACGAAAACGTAAAAAAAGAGAAAAAAAAAACGTAAAAAAAGGACGAAAACGTAAAAAACGGACGAAAAAAAAAGAGACGAAAACTTAAAAAACCAGATGAAAATGTAAAAAAGCGGACGAAAACGTAAAAACGGACAAAAACTTAAAAAAATGGACGAAAACGTAAAAAATAGACAAAAACGTAAAAAGACAGACGAAAACGTAAAAAACAGACAAAAACGTAAAAAACCGGACGAAAATGTAAAAGAACTCTCGTTATCAAGTGTACACTTTCAAAGTTGTAGAATTCAGAAGGATTTGTGATTTGGTTAGTTTCTTTGAAGTGTTAAGAATCAACGCTTTTGAAACTTAGAACGAGACCACATTTTTATATTAAATGTTCGTGTTAGATTACTTAATAGTGTATAGATACTTAGGGGGTGTTTGAAAGTAGCTGAATTGGATGACTCAGCACCTACCACCTAGTCGGTCAGAGGACATCATGTTTGGTGGAGAAAAAAGTGATGCTAAATGGATCAGTTTAGTACTGTATGGCCCATACTTGAAGAGCAGCTCTGCCATTCAGTGACTTTATTTATTCACCAAAACTATACGTGAGTACCTGACACTTTGCTTGTTTTGTTTTATTTGATTACTTTATTTTGAGACTTGGAACTAATATTTAGTTTATGTTTTATCACGAAGAGAATTTTACAAATCTTTACCTTATTGTATTTTGGATGAGATAATATATAATATTATAATCCATTTCATTTGTTTCATCAAGCATTTCTTTTTCATTTTTGCAAATTAAAAATGTCTTGACTTGAAATATTTATCAAATAAAAAGTTCATATGTTAAATTAATAAAAGTAAAATATTAGCTCTTTTATCAAACAATCATTTTCATTCAGAATCATATTGATTCAGTGTCTTTGATTCATTCAACATGTTGATTCACTCAGCGCTAAATCATAATATTTTATCAAACAGCCCCTTAAAGTTGGCTATTATTAGAGTAAACAAAGACAAATTAGTTTTATCAATTTGAAAGGCAAAAATAGTCAATTGATGCTGAAATGCTTATGTAAAGTCTGTTTGAGATAAGAAGTAGAAAAAATATACTACCTGGCATGCTTAATTTTATTCGAATGATACTTAAATGCATAAGTGCGTGGCATTGTAAGGTTTCTGGTCCTAACAAACTAGTCAGTTCCACTACTATCCGAGTCTTATAAAAGTGACCAAAATTGAAGGGGCTTTTCCGAAATAAGGCTCATAAGGTAGGTGGTTTTGATATGATTTGGTTATATTACTGTAACATTAACACGCTTCTGTCACACAATAATACAGCTGTGAATTAACTGGCTATCAACTTGTTAAATTTCAAAGCATAATTTCCAGTAAAAATTTGCGGAGTACCACTGATCATAATTCATAAAGCTGTGCTATCTAGTTGGACTAGTTGTGAAAGTAAGCTACACTATTTTTTAAAGGGATAATTACTAAAATAGCCCGATTGCCCAAGTGCTAAGAGTATCCAGCCCGCTCACAGAAAATTCCCCCTTAGCCCAGGGCAACTGATCCGACGGACCACAGGACGCCACGTCACTGACCAGAGTACCTCAACAACTGTTGCTACGATGTATAAGGGATGTATTGTATTTTGGGCAACTTTTGAATTTTGGGCAACAAATACATGAACAAAAGGATATTTTGGTCATTTTGCGTGCATTTAAATTAGGTAGTTTTTTTTTTAAATATATCAGCCTGTAATTCGATTACAATTCATTACAGAAAACACATAAATACACAAACAGCTTCTTTTCCATAGACAAAGCATCACACAAGTAACAAATCATAATTCCTTAACAGCCTGTAATTCGATATGCCGATTCAGTTGTACCGTTGTAAAATCGTTGTTCGATCTACAGTGAAGTTGCTTGCAGAAGTCAAAGAAATTTTGTCGAAGGATAAAAAGCGGGAAAGGTTGTTTAGAAACACAGTCTTTGGTCCGTGGTTGGATATTCGGTTTTTCGATAATGACTGCCCTTTGATGCATTTTGTTTTACAACATCAGGTAAAAGTTTCTAACATATCGTCCGATTCCCCACCATTGCAGTTCAAAATTGGGGATGATTTGCAGTTAAAACTAGGGGATGATTTGTTAGAGTTCGGGCGTAAGGAATTTTGTTTAATAACAGGGTTTCGATTTGGGAAAGTTTGTAAAAATGAAAATAAAGCAAATGCATTTCGTGACCGCGTATTTCCAGAAAAAAAGACAGATGGTATAAAAACTGTATATGGCAGTGATTGTTTGAAACTACTTAAAGATCCAAATAGGTTCTTAGCTCTTTCGGATGAGGATGCTATTAGGTTGTGTCTTTTGATAGTTGCTATGTTGGTGTTTATGGGTATTGAAGAAAGGAATTGTATCCCTAATCATATACTGTCTTTGGTGGAGGACTTTGATGCTTGGAACGTTTTTCCCTGGGGTGAATACATGTGGCATAAATTTTATCAAAGGACTGTGAATGTTGTTGAGAGACACAGACCAGTACATTTGGAGAAGTTGGAAAAAAACCCATATTATAATGCGACATACAATCTATACGGTTTTGCTTGGGCTTTCAAGGTATGCCATACTTTCTACTCTGTACTAAAGTTCAATACTATTGTTATATATATGTATCCGGTGTACAAAATGTTTGTATCTGTTTTCTATCCATTACTAGGTTTTTTGTATTAGATATATATATTGAATATATAGTTTTGAACACGGTAATAACCTGCAGTTTGAGCATTTTTCTTTTCCACATTATATACATTTTAAACAACCACATATTTCAGATATGGATTTTGGAGACATTTCCTAAAAGCCGCAACTGGTGGGCGAAAGACACGAACGTCATTCCACGAGGTCTTGCTTGGTCTAAATGTCAAAAGTTTCGAAGATCAGACCATATAACACTATTTGGACCGGTAAGCACCGCACTATCTTTGAAGGCTAATTTGTTGGACCCTTATTTAAATTTGTTCACATACAAAGTTATTTACTATTTGTTTTTTTAGGAGTCAGTTCCTATTAAGGCACTTTATGCCACCAAACGCGAATTGAGACAACCGTGGTGTATTGCCAGCATCCCCTTTATAAAGGGTTTGTCTGATTCAGACCTGTCAAGTGCAGAGGAAGACCAACAACCGGATAGCGCAGACGATGATCACCAACCTGCTAGCGCAGAGGATGACCGCCAACCTGATAGCGCAGACGATGACAACCAACTTCGTAGATCAGAGGATCACCAACAAGCTGGTAGCGCAGACGATCAACATGAAGCACCAAGTTTAGAAACTTTAGATAAAAATAATGTTGAAAACGCCAAAGGTGTCCAATCAGGCGAAGGCCAAGATGAAAAGAATTTTGGAACAAATCCTATTTTGGGCAAGATATTTGATTTGCAAACTGATATTTCGTTGATAGCGAAGCACGTAGCGTCTGTCCCTAAACAAGACATTCGCGAGCTGCTTCAGAAGGTGAAAACAAAATTTTCAGAGTTAGAGACAGTTATTAACGAAAACACCGATGATCCAGATTTTCCAGTCAAGTCTGATGTCAACCCTGATATTTACATGGTTTGTATTCACCTTATATGTTTTATTCTCCTAACATTATACGAAGATCAATTCCTCGTTAAGTAACCTTATCTCATTTTGTCAACTACAGACCCCGTCATCACGTTGTGAAGATGATGTTGATAATGGTGTTACGCGCCGAGATGTTGATGATGATCATGCTGATGATGATGTCGATCATGCGCATCCAATGGAAGTTGACAATCCCGTTTGTTTAAAGGTTTACTTTTACTTTGTGTTTTTTTGGCATACGTTTATAAGTATCTCATTTCTCCGTTAATGTTTACTCTTTAATCTTACATTTAATTCATTAAATGTTGTATTATTTTGTCAACTACAGGCCACGCCATTAGCTTGTGAGGCTGATACTGGTGTTACGACCAGTGTTGCAGCCCATCACATGGAAATTGACATGGATGTTGGGCAGCAAGGCTACAACGAATCTCAGGTGGGTGGGATGGACGTTCTTGTAAAAGCATGTGAATTAGGGGTTACTCCTGACTTCCCTACTGTTGATCATCATCAACCTGCGAATCCAGTTGTGGCATCCCATGAGAAGGACATTAATCAAACAACATCCTTCGTCTACGGTGATGTATGTTATCTTGAAAAAAATACTTTTGCAAAATACAACCTTCCTTGTTTGCCTATTTATTTATACATCTTTATTGTACCAGTATCATCCGGTGGTGTATGATGATGTCATGAGTTATATAAACGACGGAGCGGATGTGACTAGTGTTTCGTTAGAAGAAGTAGCGTTTGATAATGAAAATGGTAAGGGTGTTGAGAATGCAAATGCTATTTTCGTGCATAAAGAACAAACAACCCCATTGCAGACATATGTTGAGGTACTTGGTTTACTTTAAATTTAAAAAGGTTAATAATTGTTCCTTTCTATGTGTTGTGGTCGGTGTTAATTACAACCTATGCTATGCAGGAAGACGAAACAACACCATTTCAACAAACACTCACCAACCATGGGTTTGCAAATGTGGTCGGTCCCAGTGACAAACCTTGCTTGCATTCTGTTTTTTCTGAACGTAAAAAGAAGAAAATCCAAAAGAGAAAGAATGCGCATAAAGTTGCTCTAGTGGCTAAAGCCTTTAAATCAAAGCACGATAAGTTTTTTGAATCTCTGAATTCAGAGAACGTCCAATCCGCACGACTGACCAGAGCAGCTACTTGCAGAAAGAAGTTGATTGAGCCTATAGTCATTTTAGATGTAAAGCACCGTAAAACATTGATACTGAAATCACTATCTGGTTGGCCTATGCTAATATATGGTATGTGTCTTTTCAGGACGTATCTGGAAACCCAAGAACTCGGTCAATTACTGAGTTCTATTCGGCCAACCCAGATCCTTTTGTTGAGGTAGTCTGATTTGTTATTCTTAAATTAACAATATTATGATTCTTTTATTGTTAATCATTTATTTGTTTATTTTAGGATCTGACTCGACATCCCAAATTGAAAAAGGACAAGGTGTCTCTGCCTGATTCGCTTCGTGTTTATTTAAAGCAAAAAAAAACAAAAAGCTATAAGTTTCCATGGGGCGGTCGTAACATTGTTTCTGATATGAAATTTTGGCTAGCGTTGGCATGTCTTGAAGATTGTAAAGGCGGTTGGCTGTATGACTATGTAAGGAACCATCATCACTATCTGGTCAAATACATTTGTATATACTTTTGATTGAGTAACCACTATAAGTTTTATAATTTTTGTTTTGTGTACACAGCACTTGGATATATGGTTTGACCTTATGTGGTCACTTAGACCAAGCAATGCTGATTGGACCTTGGCAGGTTCTCTGTTCGCCCGACATATCTTGGCTGGTCAGATGTACAGTCATTATTCAGATGGAACAAGCTACCCTGTGGCTTGGCGAGATGTTGAAAAGGTTAGTTTGCCACAATCCTTTTTAAATATAATTTTAAGTGTATGCATATTAATATGTACATTCCTTTGTCTATATTAGGTTTATTTCCCCGTGAATGAACCTGATAAACACTGGTGTCTCGCTGAGCTTCACCTATGTACTGGTGTTGTTTCATTTTATGACACTCTTGGGTTGGTACATGGCAATGGTGCACGGTGGTGGAGAACTTTGAAAAGAATGTTGCCAAAACAACTTACCATGTATCTGGTTGAGCAGGGTATATTGGCGAGCAAGGGCATATCAGCCGAGGAATATAAAATAACATACCAGTGTCCTGCAGTCCCTAAACAAGCAGACGTATATGGGGATTGCGGTGTATGGGTATGTATTATTTTATACAGATTGTGCCGCAACCAACCACTGGAAGTAGATGACCCGCTTCAAACAGCGGTAGCATACCGTGAGCGGATGCTTCAATACTTCTGGAAGCACAAGGAGTTAATAAACAATGTTTAATGGTATTTGGAAGGTAGTAGAGTTGATTTATAAATCTGTAACCCAAAATACAATTTACTATTATCTAGTAATCGTTGTTGTTTGTAACCGGTCAATAACATGTAACCCAACAATTTGAATTAGGTAGGAGCAGCAGCACCTACTGCATCAGTGCATTTCACCAACTGCATTAATATCTGACATGAATTATATTTATCCCTTTAAACAATCCCAAAAACAGGGGTGAATTAAAACAGCAATTCAACAGTTAACAAAACAATTAGATAATAACCACGAATTTGAGTAACACACTTTTTTAGATAAAGACTACACATTACATTAACTTCAACGAAACAGGTTTTTGTAACAAACATCAAGATAAAGACTAAACATAGCATACAATTCGCCAAGACAAGTGTTAGGAATTCAGGAAATAAGATATTTCTTGTTGCCGCCGAAAGTGTAAAGCTGGTTCCTGCCGATAGTTGTGGTTCCTGCTGAAGCTCAATGCTGCTGATAGTTATATCTTGTTTCTGCCGACAGTAGTTAATACTGCAGGTTTTATTGTTAGTTATCCCGTATGTTTAGAAAGTTTGTTATATTTATTTATACAAGAGATTGATGTATATCTCTTCACACGTTTTCTTGTATGACGGGTAAGGTTAAGGAGTTCTTGTTAGTATAAAAGAAACACCCGTGTATGAGTTATGTACAAAGAATCTATAATCAGTGTCAAGCTATGAGGAATAAGAGTGTTTAATTCAAGAAAAAACTTTGTGATTTGGTGTTGATCCCAGATGAGGCCTTGATAGATCTTTGTTAATTATATTAGATATGAATGTAAAACAATATGTATAGAAACTGTGTAGGATCGTGCCTCTTGATAGATATTTGAGCCAAAAGAACTTTTACATAGCTTATTTAAACACAAGCCAACTACTATGAGAATCTCTGTATAATAAACTTGTGCTTATGGGGAAACTAAACACAAGAGTTGAAGAAGACAATGACTAAAAGACTTTGATCCTCTATGGATCTTGTATTAACTATTTTCTTTGGAATTGGATGCAAAACACAATGTCGTATGTTTCTCTTCCTAAAATAACAAACATACAAAAAATACGCCATGACCAGCAGTAACAAACACTGCCAGCAGAAACTAAACAATGCTACCAGCAGGAACCATGACCGGCAGAAACCAACACTGCCAGCAGGAATCAAACTACACTAACAGCAGCAACGAAAATAAACATTATTCTAATATTTCCTAACAAACTGTTATCGAATTGACAAAATATTAAACACAATTGCATTTGTATTATATACTGACACTCACAAATATTGTCTAGTACACTTACACATGTTAAAACGTTAACACTTATTTCATACATTTATGTGAACAGGTTTACCTCCGGTTTGAGAAGGTATGAAGTTATGGATCCAGCATCGTCGTTTGACATGTTTTCAGTGTGGCTTCGAAGTCTAGTGTCATTCGCCTTTGGAACCTTGTTACCGTCATCAATGGAAGGCGTTCGTTAACATGTAAGCTTCAAGAGTGTGGTTGACAAAATAATACAACATTTAATGAAGATGGTTTATATCAAGCTGTTTGATTTGAGTTATGATGAGGCCGAAAATGTGAGGATGAATTGGGAGTTGGCTAAGAACGTGTTGAAACTCCACCGAGCTTCCCGCACAGCGTTGGTTGTTTTCTTTTAGTCTTGTAGTTTATGCATGTATGGGTTGAATACTCTATGACAACCAACTTCGTATTTTGTTGATTGCTATTACCTTATTAGTTATTACCAAATACTGTATAAAGATTTATAAAAATTGTTTTATTCCAAAAGTTTTAGCAAAAACTGCTTAAAGCAAGACGACATTGGAGTTCAATTGGGTTTAATGACCACAGTTGTTTGGTACCCAAAAGGTCTATTTAAGTTGCCCAAAATAGTTATGGCATAACTATTGTTGCTCTATTGTTATTTTGGTACGTTGTTAAGTAAATCTAATGAATCAACTTCCAAAAGGTAGATCACTTTCCAATGCAGCCCTTGCGCTACTGTTCACACAATGGAAATCCACTTTATTTAAAATTTTGTTTTAATGCCACTTGATACTTTAAGCATAATTAATGAGACTCCTATATATTCTTCTGAACGCCTGACGACTAAAATACTGAAATGTTGTCTAGCCACAACGATGCATCAATTTAAAGTTGCCCATCTTTTTTACATTGCCCAATTTTATTAAACGTTGCCCAATTTTGCCATTTAGGTTGCTCTACAGTTCACACAAGTACATCTACTGTATTTTTTTAAATGGCACTTCAACCAGTAGGTATAATCATAATCAATTAGACTCCAATATATATGTGTCATCAACTTTATTTATTGTTCCTAGTTTGCAAACCCATATATTGTAAGGTTTTTAAAATGGAAAAACGTTGTATTTTTAAAAATAAATACGCAACAATCTTTTAGATAATTGGTCATCAAATACGCACAACAATCTTTTACCAAGTAGAAAACCCTACTACAGTAACATAAAAAAATGAAAAAAACATAAAACAATTACAAATCTACCAAATTAAAAATAAAGTGCACAACAATCTTTTAGAAAAATAAGTAATTACGTTACAAAATATTGTGGTGTTTGGGCGAGAAGTCGCTTAAAAGAAGTCGTTTTATTATACGCATGCCATTTGAATAACCGGACTCAAGTCAGCATTACTTTTGTCTATATACCCCTTCGTATGGTTACTTTTGTCAATATACCGCCTTGGTCTTTTAACTTCTTCCGACCGTTACTTGGTCCTACATGTTGTAAGGAGTCTTTTGATAATCAGGTGCAAGTATGGAACTTTATGCAACAAAATTGCCTCCTGTATCTCCCAGCAAAAGTGCTCTTCCCATTCTATATCTCCCTTCCGTGGTTTTGGGAATGCTTGCAGAGACGCCCTTCTGCACAAGAACGATTTGATATTCACCATCAGTGCGAAAGGACGCTCTAGGATGTTATGGAAGGGTGTTTAGATGAGTGGGATTTGTAGAGCGTTATGGTTTAGGGTTATTAGTCGTCATTTAAGAACGACTAACTGCTATTAGTAGTCATTTAAGAACATGTGTGGGCCGTCAGATGATCCTCTTGACGATGCTTGCTAACCCACGTATTGTGTGAGCACATACTTGAATTAACGAGTATGTAAATGATGATCATTAGCAAATGACGTTTTGGCATTGAGTGAAGACCGTGGTTATCATATATGGTAAGCAACTTTATATTGTTATTCAGCAACCAGTTGTAAGAAAACGATAACATCTTCAACTTGTCTCAAACGGTGGTTGTAAGAAAAAATTGTTATCGAATTTTTATTCTATGTGTTATGTGTTAGATGTCTTTATTATGTTTTGTGGGGTTGGTTGCGCCTTCTTTCGTTGTAATAACCTTTATAGAGGATGAACCACTGTCGTGTCACGTGTGAACAGTCACGTGGTCTGGTCACGTGCCTAAACTTGTAGCTGGATGCCTACCTAGCATGTTGGATTAGACATAAAGTATATTGTCTTGACTTTTCAACGTCTTGGGAAGGTACACAAATTTGTGTTTAAACTTGTTGGGAGTATCGGCTGAAATTTCCAAAGGTGGATAGTCCGCTCAACTGCCTTTAACAATTTATTTTGGAAAGCCACTTTAATTTTTTTAATTTTTATTTGACCGGCAGAAACCAACACTGCCAGCAGGAATCAAACTACACTAACAGCAGCAATGAAAATAAACATTATTCTAATAATTCCTAACAAACTGTTATCGAATTGACACAATATTAAACACAATTGCATTTGTATTATATACTGACACTCACAAATATTGTCTAGTACACTTACACATGTTAAAACGTTAACACTAATTTCATACATTTATGTGAACAGGTTTACCTCCGGTTTGAGAAGGTATGAAGTTATGGATCCAGCATCGTCGTTTGACATGTTTTCAGTGTGGCTTCGAAGTCTAGTGTCATTCGCCTTTGGAACCTTGTTACCGTCATCAATGGAAGGCGTTCGTTAACATGTAAGCTTCAAATTATTGGCTACTATTTAGTCATCGTTGTGGTTTATCATTTCAGCAGAAAACTTAGTAATTGTACTATGTTATGTGGTTTATCATTTCAGCAGAAAACTTAGTAATTGTACTATGTTATGTTGTTATTGTGTTGTATTTTTTTACTTGTTTATGTTTGTCATGGTTTGCAACCGACGTACCAAAATAACAATAGAGCAACAATAGTTATGCCATAACTATTTTGGGTAACTTAAATAGACCTTTTGGGTACCAAACTACTCTGCTCATTAAACCCAATTGAACTCCAATGTCGTCTTGCTTTAAGCAGTTTTTGCTAAAAGTTTTGGAATAAAACAATTTTTATAAATCTTTATACAGTATTTGGTAATAACTAAATAGCAAACAACAAAATAGCTGGATGCCTACCTAGCATGTTGGATTAGACATAAAGTATATTGTCTTGACTTTTCAACGTCTTGGGAAGGTACACAAATTTGTGTTTAAACTTGTTGGGCGTATCGGCTGAAATTTCCAAAAGGTGGATAGTCCGCTGAACTGCCTTTAACATTTTATTTTGGAAAGCCACTTTAATTTTTTTAATTTTTATTTGATTGTCAAATTGAACATACTCTAAAAATTGCCTGGAAACTTGAGAGGAACATGGATGATTGGATGGTTCCCATTTAATGTTATTAAATGCAAAAACTCTAGAAAGACTTTTGGCATAGTCGATGCAATCAACTATTGTCTGCAACTGACAGGCGTAATGATGACTTCTCAGGGTAAGTTAGTCAATCACACTTGCAAGATGGGCAACTTAAAAAATGGGCAACTTAGAAAATGGGCAACTTTAAAAAACTTATGAAACTTTAGAAAATGGACAACTTTAGTTGCCCATGTTAACAAATTAAACAACTAAAATGTATTCGTCTGACGTGTTTCTATTTAATTAACAAGGTTAACATATTAAACTACTAAAAAAACAACTGTTATTTTTATTAGAAAAATAAATTTGGTTTTCCATTTATTTTTCCGAAATAATTTTTTTTAGAAAAATAGTTTTTTTTAGAATTTTTTTTAGGAAAATGCTTTTTTTTTTTTAATTTTTTTTTGTACACGTTAATATTAACACATTAAACAACTAAAATGTATTCGTCTGACGTGTTTCTATTTAATTAACACATTAAACAACAACACGTTAACGTTAACACATTAAACAAAACTAGTGTATTATTATTATTATTATATATATATATATATATATATATATATATATATATATATATATATATAATTTTTTTTTTTTTTATTTTTTTTGCCTTTGTTTTTGTTTTTATTATTTTTCGTACCAAACGGGCTCTAAAAATTATGAAACTTGCGCCATTATTAACGAAATACTTTTTTTCAATAAAACGAGTATAAATATGCAATACTTTCTCGAAATCAATATATTTGTCTTTGTTTTTGTTTTTTTTATATTTCGTACCAAACGACCTCGAAAAATTATGAAACTTTCGCCATTATTTTGAAATTAAATTTTTTTTAACAAAAACTTTTTTATTTCGAAATTAAATTTTATTTATTTTGAAATTAATTTTTTTTTCAAATAATTTTATTTTTTTAGAAATTTTTTTCTGAATTATTTTTTTTATTTCGAATTTTTTTTTTTTTTTCAAATAATTTTTAGAAAAATAATTTTTTTTAGAAGAATATATTTTTTTAATTTTTTTATTGTATGTATACGTGATAGATCTGAAGTAAGGGAAAATTAACGTTATAGATTATTAAGGGAAAGAAAAAGGATTTGTAACGTAACAAGAATTAAAGACGAAGAGGGAAATGAACAAGGTGAGATACGTGTGTTATATACAGAGGAGAGAGAATATCAAATAAAATTAGTATTTTATTATTTTAATAATACGGACTAGTAAATTTATTAATAGAATTAAGTATGTAAAGTGATGTGAGATGATGGGGTAGGGAGACTAGAACTGAGCAAATTTAGGGAGGGTTTGTCAGATTGCCCATAGACTCCATTCTTATAACAAAATGGCAATTTAAAAGATGGGCAAACTTAAAAGATGGGCAACTTAAAAAATGGGCAACTTACAAACTGGACAACTTTAAAAAACTTGTGAAACTTTAGAAAATTGACAACTTTAGTTGCGCATTTTAAGTTGCCCAATTTTCAAAGTTGCCCATTTTAAAACATTGCCTAATTTTGCCTTGTAGGTTGCGCTATAAAATGCCTTTTTAAAACATTGCCTAATTTTGCCAAATTTGTGTTTAAACTTGTTGGGAGTATCGGCCGAAATTTCCAAAGGTGGATACTCTGCTCACCTGCCTTTAACATTTTATTTTGGAAAGCCACTTTAATTTTTTTAATTTTGATTTGATTGTGAAATTGAACATACACTAAAAATTGCCTGGAAACTTGAATGCTATTAAATGCAAAAACTCTAGAAAGACTTTTGGCAGTGTCGAAGCAATCAACTATTGTCTGCAACTGACAGGTGTAATGATGCCTTCTCAGGGTAAGTTAGTCAATCACAGTTGCAAGATGGCAACTTAAAACATGGGCAACTTGCAACGTAGAAAGTGGGCAACTTAAATTGGGCTACTTTTAAAAACTTAGGAAACTTTAGAAAATATACAACTTTAGACGGCCATTTTTAAGTAAGTAGCCCAAATTTTAAAGTTGCCCATTTTAAAACATTGCCTAATTTTGCCATGTAGGTTGCGCTATAAAATGCCTTTTTAAAACATTGCCTAATTTTGCCAGCAGGAAGAGAAATGTCGCCAGCAGGTGCAAGGGTTTCACTACCTGTAGCAATGGAAGCGCTACCAGCAGGATCACTCTTCTTTGCCCATTTTTAGTTGCCCAATTTGTAAAGTTGCCCATTTTACGTTGCCCATTTCTTTAAGCTGTCCTTTAAATTTTGATTTTTTTCCCCATGAATTGTTCAACAAAAAAACAAACCAATAAAACGTCGATACTTAAACCACGTATTGTTGGTTGGTTTGTTGTTTTAAACGGAATTAAAAAAATATATAATTAAACAAAAACTAAATAAACAAATAAATACGTACAAAATCGAGGCAACTGAAATGTTAATACAATCATAGTAATCACATAACCTGGTTGCCCAACAAATGGTGCTACAGTAGTATATACGGTGTTGTCAGTCGTTCAGAAGAATATATTGTACTGAAAGTACAAAATAATAAATGGCGCTAGTACATACTCAGGGTTGCCTAACTAATTGTTTGTAACACTTTTTTTGCACCACTTACCCTTATGCAATTTTTGGTTAAAACCACACTAATAGTTGGTGATATTTTTTGCAGCACTTGCCCTTACACAAATTTAGGTTTGTTGACTTCGGTAAATCAAATAATTCAATGATATTTTTGTAAAAGGTACTAAACATACTAGAAACATAAAAACAACGTCATACTAAACTGCTTCAATGCATTTCACCCCAACTTGTTAGAACCGGAGCTCTCTTCCCTGCTTTCCATCATATTCTTGCTTTCCTTGAGTCGTTTAAACACAATTTCAAGATCGGTAATCCTCTTTTCTAGATTATAAGGGTCGTGAAACCCACCTTGTTGCTCCCCCTTGTTTTGAGGCACCACCACATTTTGCTGCTCCACCACATTTTGCTGCTGATCGTCTTCATTTTGCTGCTCCACCACATTTTGCTGCTGATCGTCTTCATTTTGCTGCACCAGTAACTCACGTTGACCCACCACATCCTCTTCACCTTCCTCCTCCTCTTCATCTTCATCTTCCTCTTCGTCTCCTTCCTCCTCCCCATAATCATTCACTCCCCAAACCTCATCCCAGTAAAAGTCTTGCGCATGCAGCCAGTTCAAAATTTGACCCCTCATCCACGCATCTACCTGCCTATACGACCCATATTCTGCAATCGGTTCATACCCGAAAGCATCAAACACTGCGTCAAATAGTAAATTGTTGTTTAACACCCACTCGTACTCTTCAGCATCATTTTGAAAGTTGCCATTATTTGTTGCCATTGTTTATGTTTTCTTTCAATTGAAAGGGATATATGTGTGTGTCTGTGTGTTTTTGGTATACAATGCATAGTTATAAATAGGCTGGAGAGTTAGATTAAAGGTTCCCAACACTTTGGGCGGGAAAGGGACAAAGGCGCGCGCCAAAATTAATAGATGTGAATCGAAGATGTACGAAAAAAGTCTCGAATATCCTTTTACCAAGTATTGAGCTTCCATGGACAATGAGTTGACGCAACAACTAGGTGTATCTCATGCTTTGTGAATAATAAACTTACAAACTCAATATTACCAACTGGTTGTTTGTGAAATTTGGGATGATTTGGGATCGGGTTTGTTAATATTGGCCCGAGGGAATAAATGTTGGACCGTTACCGGAAAGGTCAAACAATATGTGGTTTAACTACGGACGGTTTCTTGGTTGGTTTGTTGTTGTAATAAATGGGCAACTTAAAATTTGGGAAACTAAAAATGGGATTCGCGCAGGCTAAAAAGATGTGCAACTAAAAAAACGTGCAAAATATGGGCAACATACAAATTGGGCATCATAAAAATTGGGCAACTTAATATGGCAGTTCATCAAACATAAAATAATGGGCAACTTAAAAGAGTTGCAACGAAACAAAGGGGCAACTTAGATCTTGGGCAACCAACAATTGTGCAACCAACAACTTGGGCATCTTAAAAGATATGCAAGTTAAAAATCGGCCAACTTAAAAGATGACATCTTAAAAAACGGCCAACTTAGTAGGGTTACAACTTTTAAGTTGAGGGTTCTACTGCTCGCTTTGTAACCAATGGGGTCATACTATTATTGGGGGGTTCACTTTTACCATTGTATAACTAGTTGCCCAAATTTTTTATACAAGTTGCCCAAATTTTTAATACAAGTTTATTTGTGTTGTAAGCTAGTGGACACCAAGGGAGCATCTTTTATAACAAGCTGACCAACGTGACAAGACCCAGGTATTCACCAATTCACTATCAAACATTGACTTTTCTGCCGATAAACCTGCAAACCAAACCCCTATACCCACCATGATTACACAAACAATATGTGGGTTTTTTTTTGGAAGGCGTACAATATGTGGTTTAATAATGAAAAAAATAAAAATAAATAATAACTAAATAAGTAAATAAAGAAAGTAGGAAAGGTACCTACTTTCTTTTCTTGGAAACTTTAAAATTTTTACCATTAAGCCCATCATTTTCCCATTAGTAAATACATAAAAATTAAAGGAAACTGAAATGTTAATACACTTATGCCAATCATATCCTAATTCTAATGATGTTGATGAAGTACAGATAGAGACTACTGCTTGAGTTATATTCAGTCTTAAGTAGCTTTTCCATTCCAGATCAGTCCTAAGTAGCCGGCAACAATGTCCTTTGTGCTTCCGGGCAGGGCAGTAACAAGGATGAGAAATCATGGATTTTCATCCTCTATTTTCTTGATCCACCAGACAAACACAATCTATCTACCCCTTTAAGAACGGCTTAAAGTTATTAGCAGTCATTTCAGAACGGATCTAGATCATAAGAGTGATCCACCCGCTGTGATACCATTTGTTGGTGCGCTTTAAACTTGAGCAACTGATGAATTAACAAGATAAACATAAACACGTGCCGCTTGGACATTGAAAGAATAACGAGTTTATGATTCATGATGGCAACATTACAAGGTTACTACGGTGAGAGACAATTAAAAGTAACTAGTAGGCTTGGGTTAAGTTTGTTGGAGGATTGTAAGAATCTAACTATGTTATGGAATTGTTAATCTCGTTCAACGCGCACATTTTGCTTCAGTTGGGAGTGCTTTATATAGCAGCTAGATTACTGTTGTTGCACGTGAGACTAGTTATCTTATTTGATTTCTAAAAAAAGCATTTGATTGTTAAGCGGATCGTGCACAAAAATAGGCTTGAGAGGTAGATGAATGGTTCCCATTTAATGCTATTAAATGCAAAAAAGGTCATGAAAGACTTTTGCCATTGTGGATGGTAATCCACTTATGGGGGCAAGTGACAGGTGTAATATTGGTAGTCAGACTTACAAAATGGCAACTTTAAAGATGGGCAACTTAAAAAAAGTGCAACTTTAATGGTGCAACTTTATAAAATTGAGCAAATTTGTGACGCAACTTAATAATGGGCAATTGAGAAGACTTTCCACCTTTGGAAATTTCAGCCGACAAGTTGACAAGTTGCCCAACTTTACAAGTTGCCCAACTTGACAAGACCCACCGTTAATTAACATTGATTTTTCTGACAACTATTTAATTATTTCCCGCGGGAAAAATAAACCCACCCACCAAACCCCTATACACACCATAATTACACAAACCCTTATAAAAAAATTAAATCCAAAACGAAATCCAAACTCTCATTTTCGAGAACTCACCAAAGCAAATCAAATTCCAGCAATACCATGTCTTTTGGACGTAATGTTAGGCCTAAAATGATGGATTATATTAGCAACATGCCAGATAACGTGATCACTAATATTATGAATCGTTTGCCACTAAAAGATGTGGTGAGGACCGATACTTTAGCGAGTAACTGGAGGTTTAAGTGGACTTTGCTCACCGACGTTAAAGTTGATGAGGATTTCTTTTATTTTTTGACGAATAATTTTGATGGGAAGGAACTTACCAGACTGCTACTTCAGCTCAGAGGTCCAGTAAGAAGGTTTGTCTTCTCCGTAGATCCCAAACCGCTGTTTGGACAAGATTACTTCAAATATGAAGAGATTCATGATTGGCTGTTGTTTTTGGCTCGGGAAGGAATCGAGGAGCTGACAATTCGAAACTGGTATGGTGAACCAGTTATGTTGCCAACCCAACTGTACTCTCGTATGGAGTTGAAACATCTTGAACTTCATTGGTGTACTCTTCCTAGTTTGGTATCTTTTATTAGCTTTCCAAATCTATTGAGCTTAGAATTGTTATATGTTGACTTTCAAACCGGTTCAGTTTGGAAGTTTATTTCTCGTTGTCCCTTACTTGAGTCTCTTAAAATGAATCGTATTCATAAAAACGACATGAGACTTTTGGATATGGCACAGCTTGGAAATTTGAAGAAGTTGTATTTGTCATTCGGTGTTTCGAACCATCCCACGACAATCACAACTTACAAAATCTTTCAGCTTAGAACTCTTCCCAATCTTGAGTCCCTTACATTGGATTTTCAGGAGTGCAAGGTTAGACAAATTTGAGTTTTACAGTTCAAATTTCATAATGTTAAAAGTAATCTCTAATACTTATGAAATATAATCTTTAAAACTTACGATAAGTCGACCATTTGTAGTTGTTGGAAGAAGGAAGCTCCTGGATGAATGTCCCTGTGGCATTTGTAACCCTTAAGACTCTAAATCTATCCGGAGTCGATTTTGGAAACAATGCAATGGTGTCATTCATCATTCAAATGATTTGTGGAGCTCAAAAATTGCAAACTCTAGAAACCATGGTAAGTGGAATGCATATGTATGAAATACGTCATCTTAAATTGACATGGTTATGCATCTCAATACTATCTCAATTTGCAGGCTGCATTGGAAAGTGATCTACCTTTGGAAGTTTATTCATTAGATTTACGTAGCAATGGAATGAGGTCGGGGCAGCTCAAGAGTGTGGCGTTTCGATCTTTTCCTAGATCAGAGAATGAATTAACAATAATAAAGCTCATACTTGCATGTTCCCCCTTGCTGAAGATGGTTTATATCAAGGTCAGCAATTTTAGTTATGATGAGTCTGAAAATGTGAGGATGAATTGGGAGTTGGCTAGGAAACTGTTGAAACTCCACCGAGCTTCCCGCACAGCCTTGGTGGAATTCTTTTAGTCTTTTAGTTTATGTATGGGTTGAATACCCTATGACAATCAACTTTTCAGTTTCCTTTAATTTGTATGCATTTAGTTATGGGGAAATGATGATTACTTTATAAAAGCAGGAACAAGGGTGTCACTACCAGTAGCAATGGAAGAACTACCAGCAGCATCACTCTTCTTTGGCCATTTTGAGTTGCCCACAATGAACTGCCCAATTTGTTAATTTGCCAAATTTAAAACATTGCCTAATTTTGCCATGTAGGTTGCGCTATAAAATGCATTTTTAAAACAATGCCTAATTTTGCTAGGCAGAAGAGAAATGTCACCAGCAGGAGCAAGGGTGTCACTACCAGTAGCAATGGAAGATCTACCAGCAGCATCACATTTTTAGTTGCCCATTATTAGTTGCCCAATCTGTAAAGTTGCCCTATTTACGTTGCCCAGTTATTTAAGTTGTCCTTTAAATTTTGATTTTTTGTACAACAAAAAGACAAACCAATTAAACGTCGATACTTAAACCACATATTGTTTGTTATTTCGAGTGACGGTCTAAAATTTGCTTATGGCGGTCATGTAGCAACTAAACCAAGCAGTAGAACATTTAGCCTAGCAGTAGTAGAATGTATGTTAACTGGCAGTACCAATTTACCCACTTTAGTATAGTCATCATTTTTATGTTGCCCAGTTTTAGTTGACCGTCCATTGTAAGTTGCCTATTTTAAAAACGATGCCTAATTTTCCCATGTAGGTTGCGATACATACAGTACACAATAGTACTTCAACTTTATTTTATTTCACTGCCACATGGTAGGTGTAATCGTAGTCATGCGATTGTCCCTTTACCAAATTTGGTACAATGCCAACACAAGTACATATAATTTATTTTATATTATTTTTAATGCCACGTAAACCTCCAGGTGTAATCATAACTATATATATGTGTCATCTACTTTATTTATTGTTTCTACTTTGCAAACCATATATTCTAACGTTTTTATAAAACGAGCCGGGAAGCCCGCGTTTTAATATATATATATAATGGAAACAAACGTTGAATTTTTAAAAATAAATACACAGCTAGTAACATAAAGAAAAGAACAAAACAGAAAAAAAAATATCTACGAAATTAAAAATAAAGTACACAACAATCTTTTATAAAATAGTTACACTACGAAATAATGTGGTGTTTTGGGTGAGAAGTCGCTTAAAAGAAGTCTATATACCACTTAGTAGGGTAATTGAAGGCATCATTTTAATCCTTTGTTGCTTGATGTTGTAGGAGCCTTTTGAGCTTTATCGGGTCCAACTCTATGAAATGAATTGCCCCTGTATCTCCCTAGCAACGTGGGCTCTTCTCATTATCTATCTCCCTTTTGGTGATGCCACAATGAACGAGAGCCTTGATGGCCAACGAGACCATTGATGGCCAACGAGAGTCTACTTCACTGGAAGGAAGTTAGATGAGTGAGATTTGTAGAGCATTATGGTTTAGGGTTATTAGTCGTCATTTAAGAACGACTAAGTGCTATTAATAGTCATTTAAGAACATCTGTGGCCCGTGAGATGACCCTCTTGACGCTGCTTGCTAACCCACGTAATGTGTGAGTACATGCTTGAATAAGCGAGTATGTAAATGATGATCATCAGCAAATGACGTTTTGTCATTGAGTGAAGACCGTGGTTGTAATACATGGTAAGCAACTTTATATTGTTATTCAGGAACCAGTCGTAAAAAATCGATAACATCTTCAACTTCTCTAAAACGGTCGTGATTTTGATCGCTGTGATACAAAGCATTCTTCTGTGTGTTAGATGTCTTTATTGTTTCGGGGTTGGTTGCGCCTTCTTTCGTTGTAATAACCTTTTATAGACGAGGAAACACTGTAGTTTCACGTGTGAACAGTGACGTTGCCTGACTCTTATGAGTCTGGCCACGTGCCTAAACTTGTAGCTGGAGTGCCTACCTTGCATGTGGGATTAGACATAAAGTAAACTGTCTTGTCTTTTCAAAGACTGATATTTCCAAAGGTGGATAGTATGCTCAACTGCCTATAATTTTTTGCCCAATTTTATAAAGTTGCCTATTTTTTAGTTGCCAAACTTTTAGTTTGCTCGTTTATTGTAAATTGCGCCCATTTCTTAAAACGTTACCACATTTTGCCTTGTAGGTTGCGATACAGTTCACACTTCACACAAGTACATCTAATTTATTTTATTTTATACTTCATCGTCATGTAGGTCTAATCAGAGGCTATTTGTATTTCATCAACATCATTATAATGAGGATACGAGTAACATAAGTGTATTAACATTTCAGTTTCCTTTTATTTGTATGTATTGTTTTATTTTGTTATTATTTATTTTTAATTTCTGCATGCCATTAACAACTACAAACCAACCAAGAAACCGTCCATAGTCAAGAGGAGGAGATGGCTGAAAGTGACGCGGTGCAGCAAAATTAATAGGATGAGCAGCAAAATGTGGTGGTTCCTCAAAACCAGGGACACCGGCAAGATGGGTTTCAAAGCCCCTATTATCTAGAAAAGAGGATTGGCGATCTTTCGGATGGCGGTGTTTTTATGTTTTTAGTTTGTTTAGTAATTGTTGAAGGTTTTATTATTATAATCCACCATATGCTATGGTGACTTTAAGTGTGTTTAATTTGGAAGTAATAATGTTTCGTGTCTGTGTATGGTGGGATGCATGAAATATTTTTGAATCAATCATTTGGCTATGTATCAATCAGTTAGCTATACATTGAATTAGCGTGATTTATGAGCGCGTGAGACTAATTATGAGGTCCACTTACCTTTTTAAACCCTTTGAAACCAAGCAGTAGATTCCACCACTTACAAACCGATCAGAAGAACCATATCAGCTGCCGAAATTATAGCCAAGCAGCAGGAACTTTGTAACAAGCAGTAGAATGTCTGCTCAAGAGCAGCAGGAACTTTTCCCTCTTTTGCAAAGTTGCCTAATTTAAGTTGCCCATTTTTTAATTGCAAAAGTTTAAAAAATCGCCCATTTATTTAAAACGTTGTCTAATTTTGCCATGCTGATTGCGCTACAGTACACACAAGTACATAAACTTTAATGAATGCCACTTGGTAGGTGTAATCATAATCAATGAGAGTCTCGTAGTCACATACTATTGGCATTTCATTTTGGGCAACAAATTACTGTGTATGCGTGTAGAGATTTGTACTTTGGGCAACTAAATTTGCATATATAATTCTTAACCATATACAACACAACCCTCAAATAAAAAAAAATAAAAAAAACCAAAATGAATTCTTGCACAACAGATAAGTTAAAGGTCTTTATACGGTATGAAGAGAATGTGATTGCTGTTTTACTTCCAAAAGACGTCAACTTTGGCAATCTTGTGAAGTATGTATGGAAGAAGTTTCAGGTTAACGATGCATACGCAATACGGTTATCTTACAACAACGGTGGAGACCAGAGGACTATAGTTAATGAAGTCGACCTCGAAGTTTTCAAAATTCTTGTTTCGGCGACGCCGTCTCAAGAGCACACAATAATCGTACACTGCGCTATGCATACCGCTGATGTTAATTTAGATCCAGATCACCAAATGCACCGCACTGGTATTAACTGTATGCCAACCCAACCCCAACCACCCACTTTTGATTATACCGCACCATATAAGAATAAAGGTGGTTTAAAAGTTCATCATCTGTTTGAAGATAAGGAAGAGTGCATGTATGAGATAAGTTTGAAATGTTTAAAAGAAGGGTATGAGTTTTGTGTTTCTAGATCGAGTACGTCAAGATACGCTGTGAAGTGTGTCCAACCAGAATGTGATTGGCACATAAGCTGTCGTCGATATGGGCCAACTTGCCGATTTAGAATCACTTCACTAAACGACAATCATAAATGTTCAAAAATCAAATTCAATCCAAATCACCGAAATGCATATACAAAAACATTGGCTAGAATAATATCCCCGAAGCTCGGAGATCCGACAAGAGTGTATAAGCCAAAGGACTTTATACATGATTTGAAGTTGGATATGAATATTGACATTTCATACAGACGAGCTTGGAGAGGGAGACAGTTGGCACTGGAATCAAATCAGGGCTGCCCAAAAGCCTCATTTTCGCAGCTGCCGCTATATTGTCATAATCTAAAGATTACAAACAGGGGCACAGTTACACACATACAGACCGACGATGCAAGCTGTTTTAAGAACCTATTTATAGGTTTCGGTGCTGTGGTAAGCATATTAGTAAGATTCTAATCCTCTTTGTTAAGTTAAAAAAAATATATACAGTATATATATATTTTTTTTTGTTTTTTTTCATAAGGGTATCAAAAGTAATAGCTATGGTTATCATGTCATACACTATCGTAGGGGTATGAATATAGAAAAATAAAATCTAACTTAAAATTTTTTTAAAAAATATATATATATATATATATATATATATATATATATATTATATATATTATATATATATATATATATATATATATATATATATAGAGGATTTATGCATAGCATAAGTGTATACAATATTAATTGGGAGGTGTTATAAGAACCCTCTCTACGCATGGGTCCCGCCTATTTTTTTTATAGAATGTAGAATCTGACAAACAAGCGGCGGCAGCAGTAAAGTCAACACACCCTCCCTACCAGGAGGGTCATTATAACCCAACCTTATAAATTATCTAGTTTTAATGAATTGCAACAGCATATCACTGAAACTTATCAGTTATAGAAACACAGAAACATTTATCTGCATACGCAGGAACAACATAAAGGTACAAAATATATACTTTTTTGCAAAATACTTCTGATACCTAGTTTTGTAAAACAAAAGCAAGACATCAATATTACGTGCATTAAAACAAAAGCAACACATCCATCTTATGCGCACACCGCACCTGTCATATCAAACAACAAACAATATATTGTTACTACTAAAGGTAGTCGTTTGTCAATTAACAATAAACAATAAATTGTTACATATATATATATATATAATATATATATATATATATATATATATTATATATATATATATATATATATATATATAGTGTATCTTTATTTTCAGAACCCTGTTAAGTGCGGGAACTGCGAGAACTCTAATTTTGCATTAGAAAACATGCATGTTCATATAAAACATGTATGTTTTCTTACATACACCTTAATACACATACATGCATAACATACATGTTCAAATAAAAACCTGTTAAGTGCAACAAATCAATGCAAAATGGTTTTATTTTTAGAACCCTGTTAAGTGCGGGAACTGCGAGAACTCCAATTATGCATTAGAAAACATGCATGTTCATATAAAACATGTATGTTTTCTTACATACACCTTAATACGCATGCATGCGTATTAAGGTGTATGTAAGAAAACATACATGTTTTATATGAACATGCATGTTTTCTAATGCAAAATTGGAGTTCTCGCAGTTCCCGCACTTAACTTAACAGGGTTCTGAAAATAAAGCCCCCCTATATATATATATATATATATATATATATATATTATATATATATATGGGGATAGGTTAGCTACACCTTGGTGTAGCCAACTTAGCTACACCGATATGCCAATTTGAGGTATAAAACATCAAATTTTATGCCCGATCAACATCATAAATCCATTTCAACTCCAAAATATCTCATAATTAACATCTATCATTGACATTTACACTAAATTGGTTATTGTTGCAAATGTATGATGTTAGTAGCCACTTTCGTGACTGAAACTAGATTCAAGAACATTCACATAAAAAGTTGCAACAATATCAAATAATAGATGTTGGAGGTGATGGATTATAAAGGCTAATAAGTTTAGGATGTTAATATGACATCATAATTGGGGTTTTATGCATGGAATTAGCATTCTGGTGTAGCTAAGTTGGCTACACTCATGGTGTAGCTAAGATATTCCCTATATATATATATATATATATAATCTCTATATTTTATATTTATTTTATTTTGTATCTGTTTATATGTTTTCAACCTTATGTACCATGATATATGCTACATTGTACTTCACAGATTAAGAGTTTCCTGTGTTATATGCGGCCTCTAATCATAATTGATGCCGCACATCTAAAAGGGACATACCAGGGAACAAATCTTGTCGCAGTTGCAATGGACGGAAACAATCAGATAGTACCGCTTGCCACCGGTGTTGCTCAGGGCGAGACTGGTGAATCATGGACTTGGTTTATGACGAAACTCAAAGAATGCATAGGGGAAGTTCCTAATTTGGCCATCATATCTGACAGACATCACGGAATCATCCTGGCATGTAAAACTGTATTCCCGAATGCCTTTCACGGCTATTGTTGTCGTCATTTGATGTTAAATACAAAGATGCAGACAGATACACTGAAATGCTTATACTGGAAGACATGCAAAGCGTACACAACGGAGGATTTTGCAAAGCTAATGTCTGATATTCGTTCGGTAAGACGACAGGCTCACAAAAAACTTGTTGAAGCAGGCGTCGAGAAATGGTCAAGGGCACATTGCCCTGGGCAGAGGTACAATTATTTAACCTCAAACAGTGTCGAATCCATAAATGCTTTAACAAAGCTTGTGCGCCACTGCCCGATAACAACGCTGATGGAATGGTATAGAGGTCTTCTTCAGAGCTGGTATTACCACCGCCGAGCAAAATATGCAGGTAATAGATTGTTTTAATTTCAATACGTTTACTGAAGAATAATGAAATACTAGACACTAAACAAACTTTATTATTTATGGTTAGATGCCCCGGATGATGATCTTTCTGAATGGGCAACTGCAAAAGTGAATGGCAGAATGGCCAAAAGTGCAAACTGGAAGGTTTTGGGGATTGACAAGGACAGAGTGTATGAAGTACGGGACACAAAAAAAGGCATATTGTTGATTTGGAACAGGGTGAATGCACTTGCCGACAATGGCAGCTTTCGGGATTACCATGCGGACATGTCTGTGCTGTTGGTAGATTTGCAGGGCTGACTAGTGTGAAGAAACTGGCTAAAGCTTGGTTTTATAATACAACACTTAAAGGCACATACGAAGACATGGTTTATCCTTTAAAAGACATGACGATGTGGGACACTCCAGACAACATCCAAGTTGTATCACCCCCTATTGTTTGCAATAGGCGACCAGGTAGACCCAAAAAAAGAAACAGAATTCCCTCTCAAGGCGAGGTGCCTACAATCATTACGTGCGGAAGGTGTGGAAGGCCAGGACATAACCGGCTAACGTGCAATGCAACAATTGTGATAGAAAAGGTTGAAATTTTATTTATTATGCCACAATTAAGTAGTTGTGATTATTGGGGCCCTAATGTTTATGTGTACCTGTATACAGAAAAGTCCAGCCGGTCCAAGGAAAAAGACCCGTGTGGTGGAGGGTTCATCTAATCAAAGTAACGGAACACAACCCGAGGCAAATTCAGAGTTTATGCACAGGGTGATGAATGCGCCCGAGGCACCCAACTCAAGTCAAGCACAGGAGCAGCCGAACTCATCCAATCCACACATTAATTCGCTGTCAGATTTCCCTACTCCAGACAAGTTTTTACAGTAAAGACCCCCAATGACACACCCTATATTTAAATTTATGCACTCACTTCCTAGTTGGTACCATGTTTTGTTTAACTAAGAATAACAAGTGTGGGTCGTTTGGTGTGTAATAAACATTAGTATTAAACTATGTTATGAAAGTTTGATGGAGGCAAACAATTAGCGGTTGTGTGTGTTTGTGGTAAATTAAATTGAAAATACAAGTAAATAAACGTACCAACCAGCAGTCAATCAGATTGCAGTTCAACCATATTGGATCGCCCGTTAATGAAGGCCCTGACTGTATGTTTTTACTACTTGGAAAATGATATGGTTGCTTCATTCAAATTGATTCATTGTTTCAGTTCGTTTGTTTCTACCCTTAACTATGTTTCTTTCCAGCAGATCATCTTCAAACACCTTCGATTTAGCTTTATCTGAACCATTTGGTTTCGCTATTTGTATGCCAACCTCGTGTAACATTTTTTCTTAACCAGTTCCACTTCCTTCCTATATATGTACCATTTTCATTGACATCCAACCAACCATTTTCATTGTACTTGAACGGAGTTGAACTACACCAACACTGGCCAGCGCCCTCCTCTTGCCAAACCATGTTGTTAAAATAATACTTTGATAACGGCTGTTGCTTGTGAGCAATAAACAGGTCCATGGAACCATTGTTCAAAGCATGACTGGAAAATCTACGAACATCTGTATCAATGTGTAGCAAAGTTAAAGCATTTGCAAGTGACATGTTGGGTTTAGAATAAAACAAAGCCCATTTATCACCACCAATGTCATTTATAAGACTATTAAGTGCCCTATTAAAAACACCGCTGTCAGAGGTCAAACACCAAACGTTCCCAATACACCCATCAACATAACGAAGTGGATCGAGAGCAAATTCCACATATTTGTGTACTTTGAACTCAACTTTCATCCAGAAACTTAATTAAACATGAGTATAGTTTATAGTTACAAACTAAAAGCAATTATGTAGCTTTTTGGCACCCATAATTAACAAACTAAGTCCGTTGCACAAAAAAAAAAAAAAAAAAAAAAATACAGAAATAATCAAATAATAAAAATCTTCTTTATTCACTGTAACATCATATTTATATATATGAACAAAAAAAGGAATAATATAGTTATGGGAAAGTACAACAAACCTAGAATACGTGATATAAAGATGAAAAGGACAGCAATTTTATTATTTTGGATTCGTGTGGTGACAATGACCTAGGGTTTGATCTGCTTTTTGGGGATATTGTGTTTGTTGGGAACAAAAAGGATATGTGGGGTTACAGTGTTTCCCGTGCAAATTACACGTTTGGTCCTCAGACGTGCAATTTTATAATAAACTTTTGACTTAATGTCTAAAATGGTCCCTGTATTTTATGTTGTAAAAGTCGTTGTCTGTTTACAGCATGTACATTGTCCCTTTACCAAATTTGGTACATTGTAATTTGACTTCTAAAAGTCAAATAACAGAATTATGGTTTAAACCAACTTTCGCAAAATATTCACAAAGTTATGGTCTAAAAGTCTGCACATTTTGCAAATATTACACAGTTATTGTTTGTTACTTAAATTACACAGTTATGGGTTAAACCATAAATAAGTCAAATTGCACAGTCAAGGACCTATTTCCATTCACTACCATTTAACACAATGTGCAAAAAAATTTATGTACATGAAACAGTTTACCAACCGAACATTGAATGACTATCTTCAATAAAAAGGTATTTAAATTCGCTTAAGCATACACACGACCTACTCAATAAACCTGTATTATTCACCCAAACTCTTACACAAGTAAAACCAGGTTTCACACTTGGTTATAATATGGTCATAGGTCAGTGGACTAAACCCGTTATGTGCCCCAAGCATGGGTACTAAAAGTGTTCAACCCGTTCGAGTATAGGGTCCCTTTTTTTCAAATTAACTCTAAAGTTTTTATAAGTCTTATTTTAGTAAAAAAATTGGATTTATACAAAAATAAAATAAGGCCTCACACGTGCAAATATTTTAGTCCTTTATATAAACACCCCCGCTCCCAACTGCTTTCCCTTATTTCCCAATTGTTTTAAATCTTGAAACCCTAAAGTATGAGTTCGCGAAATAGAGCGACAACCCGAGTAATTGATGGTAAAATTGAATACTTTTGTAGGTGTGCTATTCGACTCACAGTTAAGACTTCAACAACAAGGACAAATCCGGGTAAACGATTTGTAAAATGCTCAGTTTGTGAAGTGTATGACTTTTTAGATGATGATCTTCCAAGTGAATACTATAAAGATTTGGTGTATGGATTCTTACAAAACGCCAAACGATTGAACAAGACTGTGGACTACCAGCAGGTGATTGATGCTCTTGCTTTGGACAAGTCAATAATGGAAGAAGAGTTGAATGATATAAAGGCAAAGTTGAAGCTGTATGAGCGATTGTTTTTCATTTTGATAGGATCTTTTGCAGTTGTTTGTGTTGGGTTTGGGATGATAATAGGAAAATAATGTAGTGGCGTGGATTTGATGTAGTCCATGGAATGAAATGAAGTTGTATCTTTTGTTAGTAAATACGAGTAATATGTTTCCTCTTGCAAATCTAGTGTTTTATATAAATAAAGATAGATTGATTCGTCATACAAGGCATTCGCATGTTCTGCTTCATGGTTAATCGGATTAAAATGGTTACAATTATCCTTTCTTAGATACTGACATTTTTTTTTTTTTTTTTTTTTTTTTTTTTTTTTTTTTTTTTTTATAGGTTTATAAGCGGGTATGTTTGGTAGTACTAAAACACACGCCAAAATAATCGGTTGCCCTAGCATTTCTTGTGTTTTATGGGGTGGTCAAACAAGTAGCAAGAAAATATGATCAACAGAAAATATAACGATGTATCCAAAAAGGGTATGGCATGGCATGGCATTTAACCTTTTTTCTTAATTTAATTACAATCTTGTTGTTTTCAACTTTCCATTACAACAACCCTAGATTGCAACTTTCTATCATTAAGGAACCACCTTATTGTTTCTCCAATACCTCCACTCTTCCGCTGCTTGCATAGAGCTTTATGATACATCAACCTTTTTCGCCTCCGCAAATATGAAGTTCGTGATCCAAACTTGAACTTCCTTGAGTATTTCTTTTTACCAACACGTCGACCGGTCGTAGGATGCACACTAGTCCCACCTTCTTCATGAACTGCTGACCCACCCACATCCAGCACAACCTCGTCTTCAAAACAGTGATCATTAGAAAGACTTGGCAGTTTTGAACCATTGTAACTGAGTACAGCATTTTGCCACTCATAAGGCGGCGAACGAGACCACCCAACGTCAATGGCAGGAACATCGAGACCAACAACACCTGGCATGCAATCTTCTTCAAAAAAATAAAGCCCATCAACGATAGAGTCACTATGCAAAAAGTCTTTAAAAAGATTTCTACATTTAAAATTAGTTCCTTTGATTCTCGGTTCTGAAGGAGGTGTTCTTAGAGGAGGTGAACGACCTTCTTCCTCCTCCCATGCCTCCAGAGCAGCAGCCGATTTAGATGTAGCAACTACCATTGCTTCCGTATGTTTTTTAAACTTTAACAAAATTTCCTCATCATAAAAATCATAAGTAAGATTTTTATAATAGAAACCTGCTAGGTTTTGTGGTGCATGGACAACATACAAATGGAGCAAACCATAACACTCAGCCGTGTCATACATCTTTCGCATATGACATTCAGCTTCAATCAAATGCAAGCCTTCTGCTAGAGAATGTCTTGGACAACAAAAATACAAAAAACGAATTTCTTGATCTAGTTGGAAGGTTAACAAGTCAAGCAACTGATCCAATTTCATCCTGTTCGACTTGCATACCTTCAATGTCATTGTTTTGCCATATTCATACTTTAAGCCTGAATATTCTAAGAAAACACCATCATAGTTAATCTCAAGGACTATATGTGTAGTAGTGATGACGTGTGACCTGTACACAAGAAACATAAATTTATTCAAAATAAATAAAAGTTAGCAACTAAGCATATGATAACATTACACAGTTAAGACATACATGCATACCTTTGTTTGATGTCCGCCGAATCAGCATGGGGGTTTGCAGGGACTTTCTTTGGAGGGTCCATGATGATTTAACAAGTAATAATGTAAGTGGGACTTAATGAAGTGGTAAGTTAGTCGAACATATATATATATATATATATATATATAAGAAATGCTATATATCCATTTGGTTGAATAGGAACATGTGAGAAAGAGTGAATTAGTTTGTAATAATGTAAAGTAAAATATATTATAGAGGTATTAACGGTGGTATGTATTAGTAAATTGAAGACTTTGTTTTAGTGTTTTTGTATCGTTGTATTAACACAAAATTATATGTACCCATGTTGGTTAACATGCCAAAGTTTACGGTCATATAATGTTGTAAACTAATTTTACAAGCTAATTCACTACAAAAAACTAGTTGAATTATCCAGATTTTAAAGGCCCAATGGCCACGTTTAAGAAGGTGTAAAATTATTGAGTCCACACTTTCTCACGTTTTAAAGGCCAAATGGCCAAATGGGTGTAACAAAATATTTTTACACATATAAGTGTGGAGATATTATCCAAATTTATATGTTTAAAAGTGTGGAAATATTTTTTGAATGTGCACAACTAAAAGTGTGGAAAAAATGCGAATAATGTTTATAATAAAAAGTGAGAAAACATTTGCTACACATATTAGTGTAGCTTTATTATAATTTTACACACTTATATATGTGGTTTATTTTTTAAATATTTGTGACACTTATAAATGAAGCGAAATTATTATCCACATAAAAAAATAAGTCCACGGTTGACCATACCGTGGCAAAATAAGTGTGAAGAATAGCACTATTTTTTTGGGGAGTAAATTATATTGATAACTAAAGGTTGAGAATACAACACATATTAGTGTAGCTTTATTATAATTTTACACACTTATATATGTGGTTTATTTTTTAAATATTTGTGACACTTATAAATGAAGCGAAATTATTATCCACATAAAAAAATAAGTCCACGGTTGACCATACCGTGGCAAAATAAGTGTGAAGAATAGCACTATTTTTTTGGGGAGTAAATTATATTGATAACTAAAGGTTGAGAATACAACAAGGACACATAAGATGAACAAAAATAAACAAACTAATTGAACATAGGGTAATATCTATGCTTGTAATAAAACCGAACCATCTTTTCACGATACGCTAACGCAACGTCAACGGGGTCATCAACATCCAACGATAGACCATGTGACAAACGATATAGAAATATACACACCCACACACCACAATCACCAAAGATACCCCCTTGCTTTGGAACTTTCTCCTCAAGCCTAAACGTGATGTTATATTCGCTCGGACGCATTCCATTCTTATCGAAAACTTTGGCACGTTCTAGAACCCGTGGAAGTCGAGCCTGTATAATAGGATCAAATGTAAGTATACATAGACGGGAGATCTTAAGGTACACTTTGTAAGTAATGCTATTAAATGTGACCCATTTACCAGCAAGGTTTGTCCATAAACAGTTTAATTGTTTATTTTTTTGGTGATAGTTAGTTCAGATTATTTGTTAAGCTATTTAAGGTTTAGTGTTCCTTACTTCATATGCAGTGTTGTACCATTTGATTAGTTAACAAACTGATTGTGACATAAACTTGTTTAATTTCATTACAAGATGAAAAACTATTACACCCAACACTGGAGGTACACGGATGATAAACACAAAACACAAAACACAAAGCACAAGAGACTATAGCGTGACAGGAATAAAGAGCAAGCACATAGCAGGCCGGGGATGGACGTTCAACAGTTATTGCGCATCTTTGCCAGAAATGAGATTGTATTGACAACTTTGATTTGAGTTTCACTGATGAGTATCATCAGTGTCCTACTCTTCTCAAGGTCCTCATCTTGAATTTGAAGTAGCAAATCTAAAGACTTAGTTGCGAGACTGGACCCAACAACAGTTTGGAGCTGTTTGATCTGGTCACCCCTTTCCTTGCAACGGCGTGTGAGCTCTACCACCTCCAGCTGAAGTGAGTTTATGAGCTTAAAGTCACGCTCAATATTAGTTTTAACCAAACTGGTCAGCAGATCCTTCAAAAGGTTTTGTTGATCCATAGATATTCGAAGTGAAAGCTTGTGTGTGTGTAAAGGTGAGTAGGGTTCTAAATATGGTATGAAATTGAACTATTATATGGATCGTTTAATATTTAAAAGTGGGGTGACCCTTACATTTGAATTTAGTCAACGGTAATAAATTAGGTTTGTTAATTGGTGAATAGTTGGGTCATGTCAATATATTGTTTAATATATAACCCCGATATTGTTAAACCGGAATTCTGGACAGTGTCATACAGTGGTCACTTCCTGTCCACTAATTTTCAACGCAACGATAATTCAAATTGGGCACCTTTTATCAAAGAGTGCCAAAATAAGCCAAATGTTATTAATGTGGATTAGACAAATGAAAATTAAGCCAAATATAATTAGGGCGGATAAGACAAATGTCATGATTGTGGCCAGAGAGCGTCAAATTGGGCACCTTTTATCAAAGATTGCCAAAATAAGCCAAATGTTATTAATGTGGATTAGACAAATGAAAATTAAGCCAAATATAATTAGGGCGGATAAGACAAATGTCATGATTGTGGCCAGAGAGCGTCATAAACTGCCCCCTTACTGTACACTAATTTTCAACGTAACCAAATTTCAAATTGGGCAACTTTTCATCAAAGTTGGGCAGAATAAGCCAAATGTTATTAATGCGGATTAGACAAATGAAAGGTAAGCCAAATATTATAAGGGCGGATTAGAGAAATGTAATGATTGTGGCAAGAGACTGTCATAAACTGATGCCTTCATGTCCACTAATTTACAACGCAACCCAATTCAACTTGGGCAATTTGTTGCCAAATTTAGCGAAAATAAGCCAAATGTTATAAACGGATATTAGATAAAAGTAAATTAAACCAAATATTAATAATGCGGATAAGATAAATGAAATGATTGTGGACAATGAAGTTCATATACGGCTCCCTTCAACTACAAGTACTACTTTGGAACATTTTTTTAAAAATTGGGCAATTGGGTTGAAACATAGCCCAACTAGACACATGGAATTTTACTTTGAGGTAGTTGTATGTGACCTACGTATGGTATTCAAAAAAATTATACTAGTCGCTAATTGTATTTTAAAATTCGTCAACAAGGTTGAAACATTTCCCCAATAGGCATATGTTGTTTTTACTTTTATGTGACCTTGATATGGTATTCAAAACACAATGTCGTAACAAACATACAAAAAATACGCCATGACCAGCAGTAACAAACACTGCCAGCAGAAACTAAACAATGCTACCAGCAGGAACCATGATCGGCAGAAAATACGCCATGACCAGCAGGAATGAAACTACACTAACAGCAGCAATGAAAATAAACATTATTCTAATAATTCCTAACAAACTGTTGAGATTCTTGTATTTTAAAATTGGTCAACAAGGTTGAAACATTTCCCCAATAGACATATGTTTTTTTTACTTTGAGATACTTGTATGTGACCTAGATATGGTATTCAAAAATATTAATATTCGCTAACTGAATATAGAAACAACGTACAGTTAAATGATTTAAGTTAATGGGTAAAGAATTTGGAGGGTCAGCAAAAATTGAATAATGTTTGGGTCAGGATGGTTTAATGTGGAGAGTGTTGACGTTGACTTGTATATGGATAGTGGAGGCAACGCATATGAGTTGGATATGGAGAGGTAATGAGGTTGTGCCTGAAAAGGTGAACAAGGGAGCAGCTAGTAGAAATACTTAAAACTTTACGTGCTGCGCATGCTCAAGATGGTTCTGCTGTTGAAGATGTTGCAAAAGTTGCTAAGACTGATTCTACTGCTGAGAATCATGTTGATTCTGCTGCTGAGAATCAACTTGATTCTACCGCTGACATATTGGATGATGCTAACAGTCTGGCACATGCAATACTACAACTGAAGTATACCAACTCATCAACCCCCAAACATTGGATGATGCTGATGTTAGAGGGGGACAAGAATCACAACCACAAGCACAAAAATAAGGTATAAATAAAAATTTTAGCAACACGGACCTGTAAGCACTTCCTAACGCGGATATACCAGTCACGGGTGTGATAGTCATATGTGTCGCCGCTATCATAGAATGTCACCACTCCTGATCGTATATGAAACTGGGCAAGACACCAGTGTTTGTCCGTTTGGTTGATCGGAATAAAAACCTACAATATACAGGGTTTCTGATGAATCCTTATAGTAGGCGACATATCAATAATTACGTATACTATCTTTAAACGGCCAAAAGACCAGACTTTTAGTAAAAAATGGTCATATACAACAACTTGACTCATCATGTAACTTTAACCGCCCACACATAAACGTAGTACCTGATCCACATCGCTCCATGGACAGGGATACCTCTGGCCATCTGCGTAAAAAGATGGTGTGCCGTTTTGAAGAAGAAGCTGAAAAAAGTAACAGCTAACCATCGCCCAGTTTGCATTATTAGGTCTTACATGCCACATGTAGTCAACCCACAAGTCTATGTGCTGCAAATAAGTGTTTTAACAAAGGGTGAGAGGTAACCTTATTTATGAATTAGAGTATGCATGTACGCTCACCTGCTCAGTTAGCCAACCTTTTCTACCAGGGTCTAAGCAAACTAAGCGTAGCCAGAAATTTCGATCAACGGTGTGGTCTTCGGACCATGGAAATTTACACTGGTGAGTGTACCCCGGTTGACCAAGAAATACTTCAATATCATCGGTGAGCCACACATTTTCCACGGTATGGAACCATCGAGATAG
>CP139508.1:42766355-42896048 GCA_021014915.2 Artemisia tridentata subsp. tridentata
GCCGAAGAGTATTCAGTTTTCAGTTTTGGATCTGATACTAAACAGATGAGTATTCTTTTGTAGTGCCTTTTGAGGAAGATGACAAGGAACCCAACATTTGGTTTCTTAATCACAACTATCATGAGCCCATGTTCTCTATGTTCAAGAGAATCAACGGTAACACTTTTGTTTTTTTTAAAACACACCTGCTCATGAGTCTCTCCACTGTTCTGCAATTCCTAACAATTTGATGTATGTTGCAGCTAAGGAGCATGTGGTTGGATGGTATAGCACCGGTCCAAAGCTAAGGGAAAATGATCTTGATGTTCATGGTTTATTTACCGAGTAAGCATCGCGATCTAAAACTAAAGTTCGTAGTTTTCATTTTTAATTTTCAGGCGGGATATTTCTCGATTTGCACAAACTTTTGCTATTTTTTTCCTTAACACACACAAATGCATAAAATTCAGAATATGCATGTAGTTGTATGTGTATGCTTATCTATAGGTGTCATTTTGTCATCACATTCTCATTTTGGCATCACATTCTCATTTATAATTTAGCTTTTTACGAGATGGCGAAACCTTAAAAATGGAATTCAGTTGCAAATGTTAACTTGGTCTGGCCCATAAGGGTACTTTCTTTAAGCCTGCAACTGATATAATCAGAGCGACGCAGGCTTTAACCGAAACTGATATCCCTATAGGTTGACCGTCTAGCATTTCTCAACATACCTTGGTTGTTACTATGTGTACACCTACATGTAAGTATACATTCATTTTGATTGGTTGCTTTTAGTTACATTTTCATGTATGTTAATTGTTAGTATGTTTTGTGTATTGCAGTGTATAGTTGGCCTACCACACAGATTTTAAGAAATAGGTGTCTTGCCTTTACGCACACGCATCCAGGTACCAAAAGAATGTCACCTTAGACAACGATTGACACAAAGCTGATGGTATCTGATGGCTGCCGAAGGTGTTTACAGGGGGAAACTGGCAACCGGTTGCGACAGCAGCTACAATTGTAACCACCCGTAATTTTTTCAAACATTATTTTAATAATAAAAATTTATTTAATATTATCTGGCAATTTATTTGAGCACCTTTGAGCTTACTTGGCTATTTTGGAAAGTTATCTCACACATTGTAGCATACAGTAACCCTCCAAGCTACTTAATTTTATCAAGAAAAGTGAACTAATCACTTCCTGACACTTACTGGCATTTTATTTACAAAACCGAGAAGTCATCTCGCTTTTCTGAAAAACACGACATCACACGCGTACCGACACCATATTATTTATGGATTAAATCCGATAATTATTTTCGGAGTCAATGGTATTATTTTTATAAGAACATACACGAAAAAATTAATTTTCGCATTGTTGCTCGAAAGCACGAAACCAAGTTGCCACGATTATATTTTAGCTCAACGGAATACGGGGTACACGGGTAATAATAAAACTAACCTATCCTTTTATCCTTATCCCAACCAACCCCTGCCCCATCTCTTTCAATACTTTTTCTTTTCAATATGATTTTAGGGTAAACACCATAAAATAACAACTTACTTTCTCTAATTTGCCGAGTTGAAACACATACTTTTTTTATTACCTTACTTACCAACGTACTTTCAAATTTTGTTCTGATTTCACTAATATAACCATTTTATATTAAAGTAATCACTGAAATGACTATAATACCCCTGTCTTCTTCAACAAAGCAGGTTGTTTTTTATTATGTACCCATGAATAGACTTTCCATGTTTCAAGTTAGTTGACTTATAACACGCCATCAATGAACTGCTTAACCTTGTGGAATTCGGTCTAATTCCATCTCTATTCATCCTCGATAAAAGATGAACGCAGGATTTGCTATCACCTCTCAAAACTTGTACATCCTCGATAAAACTCATGAACCACCTTTCAACATCCATAACCTTGCTACTTCGAAAGCCAACACACCATGACAAAGGAACCTCACAACAAAATAACAAATGGGAATGGTAGATCTGAAACCCATTTCAAAACCTTAAAATCCAAAAACTCATTTAACAGTGGTGGTGGTTGGTGATGGTGATTCGGTGGTTGCTGTGGTGGAAAAATAGCTTGTTTGTGGAGAATGTTTACATTATTAAGGGTTAAAAAAACTTGAAGATTAATATCATGGTGGTGGCGGAGAACCAGGAGCGGCGGCGGGTTACGATTAATTTTGTGTTATTAGTTAGAAGGAGAAAAGGAATTCAAAAAATGTTTCTAGTGGTCAAATGGGTTTTGATATAGCTGTAACTAAAAGAACCGGAAGATCTAAATTTGTGAAGCTAAAAAAAGAAGGTAAAAATAGGGTGCGATTATGTTGAAGAAGACAGGGGGGTATTATAGTCATTTCAGTGATTACTTTAATATAAAATGGTTATATTGGTGAAGTCGGAACAAAATTTAAAAATACGTTGGTAAGTAAGGTAATATAAAAAGTGTGTGTTTCAATTCGACAAATTAGAGAAAGTAAGTTGTTATTTTATGGTGTTTACCCTTATCGTTATCAATATAGCTGATAGATCTGTGTCTCTCTTTCTCTCCTTCCCAAAAACAGAGCACGAGATCATCTCAAGTCTCGTCAATGGAAAGGGACTACACACTCACATCTCTATTGGGTTTCCAGCCGCCTCTCATTCAGACCAGATTCCGGCCACCTTGAGTTAAGGACGCGCCACCACCACCGTTGCGGTCAGCCACGCCATTCCCCCTTCTCGTTCATCCGTGTGGATAAGTAAAAGAGTGGTTGTTTGTGTGATTGTTTTGAATTCGGGTCGAGTATAAACCCGTTTAGGATCGGGTCAAACCCGTTTGGGGTCTCGAATTGTATATAAGTTTCTCTGGTTTTACTTGCGTTTGGAATTGTTTAAAGTTGATTTTGTTGCTGTTATTGTGTTTTGATTGTTCTGGTCCTCAGTGGGTATAGCGAGACCTCAAGGGTGCTCGTTTGTGTTTGTCATTTGTTGGTCTCGGGTTGGGTTGCTCTTGTCATTCGGTTGTGTCTTAGATCCTTGCTTTGGATTTGCGCCTTTTGTACATATGAGGCTTAATTAAACTTAGATCCAGTCAAGCCAGACATTGATAGTTTACTCGAGACCTGAAACCTTGTGCTATATTGTGAAAAGTTATATTAATTAAATCTAGCAAAATGCTACAAATTACAACCACTAGGTTTTGAGTTTTCGACCACAATGACCATAAAACAGTTACAACTTTAAGTAACGATCCTAAGGAAGATCCAACAATCAAAGAGAGGACCCTTCATCCAACCTCACACAACAACCATGTGAGAGCTCATGTCTGTTCCATATGTCTGAAGCTGCTGGAAGTTGATACTCTTGAAGTGTTTCCTAGTAAAGTGAAGGGGGATCGATGCAAATCTGTACTGTTTGATGGTTGCAGGCTCGCGCGTTATCTTTGAAAAAGATGGAAAAAAAGCGTATGTGGAAAGTCGTATTAACTTATGGTGCTACTCACTGCAGAGGATTTCACCATGAGTGACAACTTAGGAAAGGGGGCGAGTTTTTGACTCATGTTTGGCTACTGATGGTACATTTGGGCATCACCGAGCAGCTCCAGGTTTCTCAAGGTGATGCTAGAGCTAAAATCAGTGTCTTGTAATGCACATAACTGTGATATAGGCTCCCACATTCATTCGTTACTTACTGTTAGTTCTGTAGATATGATTTTATATTCATATATTTATACACTTGAGTGGGCCATATTACAACTCTCGGAATTAAAAATCTTAAATTCTGCATCAAACTTGAGCCACTCTGGTCACTGTTGGCCAACTCAAACCTGAAAAGAGAACAATTTGCAGTCAACAAACGTCCAAAACGAAGGTCATGAAAAAGCAGGCATTAACTTGTATTTCGTGGCCAATGTACTAAAACTATCTAATATGGAAATACTTTTCTTAAAGAACTCTCGTTATCAAGTGTACACTTTCAAAGTTGTAGAATTCAGAAGGATTTGTGATTTGGTTAGTTTCTTTGAAGTGTTAAGAATCAATGCTTTTGAAACTTAGAACGAGACCACATTTTTATATTAAATGTTCGTGTCTAGATACTTAAAGTTGGCTATTATTAGAGTAAACAAAGACAAATTAGTTTTATCAATTTGAAAGGCAAAAATAGTCAATTGATGCTGAAATGCTTATGTAAAGTCTGTTTGAGATAAGTAGAAAAAAGATACCTGGCATGCTTAATTTTATTCGAATGATACTTAAATGCATAAGTGCGTAGCATTGTAAGGTTTATGGTCCTAACAAGCTAGTCAGTTCCACTACTATCCGAGTCTTATAAAAGTGACCAAAATTGAAGGGGCTTTTCCGAAATAAGGCTCATAAGGTGGGTGGTTTTGATATGATTTGGTTATATTACTGTAACATTAACACACTTCTATCACACATACAGCTGTGAATTAACTGGTTATCAACTTGTTAAATTTCAAAGCATAATTTCCAGTAAAAATTTGTAAAATACCACTGATCATAATTCATAAAGCTGTGGTATATGAGATAAGAAAAAGACGAAAAGAAAGAAGGTCCGTATTAGCCATACCTGCAGGTCTGATAATTAAAAAAGAAACAAAAAGGTCTACTAATAATATATATACATACAAAACACTGAGAGAACAAATCAGTTAAACTTTATTCTCTGGGTCATCCATCTATGCATATGGGAAAATTGGTCATCAAAGTAGCCAAAATGGCAATTGATCAACCAAAAAAATCAGGTTTCTGACAAAATAACCAGGAACCCCACTACATTCCTTGCTACCTTATGAGGCTCAGATTTTTGCACCGAAAGAGCTTGCAAGAGTCCCATGTCAGGCCACTTTTACTATGTGAGTTCCTGTCAAGCGATTTCATGGTTGCTCCATAAAAGCGTCCAACTTTCACCATAAAATACCACATCCGCTGCAAAAAAAACTGAACCTCGCAAGGTTTGAAAACTTTCTAGCAGACCAGCCCGCAAGGAATCTTGCAGAATTCTTTGCTAGTTTGTCATAAACAGAAGGGCTAATGGCCTCTAAATGTATCATAGTTGTCATCATTTCCTTCTATATGTATCGAACAAATTTTTTTGCTATTATGTGTACTAAACTTGATTTTTTGGGCATTTTTGTGTACTTTATGACCATTTTACCCCTCCATGTTAATAAAATGAGGGGCAAAATGGTCATAAAGTACACAAAAATGCCCAAAAAATAAAGTTTAGTACACACAATAGCAAAAAAAATTGTTCGATACATATAAAAGGAATAAGTGACAACTATGATACATTTTGGTGCCATTAACCCTAAACAGAATTGTTGCCATCTTGTCAAATTTAATTGTCATTTTGGCAAGTTTGACCAACTACCCTATTTCTGCGATAGAACTACTATAAAAATAAGATTGATGAAAGAAGCAGAATCCTAACTTTTTTAATCTAGTTTCCGCACAAGTGACAAAATGGTCTTCTCGTGCAACTGGTCAAAACAGAGTTCTTTTTTTGGTAAGGGTTAAAACAGTCGAGTTGCCAAAAACTGTTTTGCCAAATTTTCAATAGGAAAATAGTGTCTTGCAAGATTAAAAAAATTAGATTACGTAGGAACTATTTAGTTAACTAAATGAAGAGGTTTTATGGAGTTAATTTACATTTAGGAAACTTCCAATCTGTTTTGACCCATTTGCCCTGTTTCCATTAAGCTGTTTTTATCATATAGCTGTTAGACACTTAGACGGTTATACATACCAGAGATAAGCATGAGTGCATGACCCAGATCAAAAATTCATAAGTAAAGGGGTTAAAATTGCCACCTTTAATGTTCTGATGTTGTTGCTTGTGTCATGAACAGAAAAAATGGGAGGAAAGAGGGACAAAACAACTAAACAAGCATGGTGAGGATTCATTAGCTCATGTGGAACGGGCCAAACACCCTAGTCCCGATCGGTTCACCTTGCTTGTTGACAAGTACAACAGTATTATCATCAAACTTAACCTCACTCCATCACACCGGCCCTTCTGCATGGCAGCTCGAACAACCACGCCATACACGACCTGTCCTTTCTTTACTTTTCCGCCTGGTTGGGCTTCCTTCACTGATGCTACTATCGTGTCCCCTAATCAGGCTCCTTTCTTCCCCTTCTAAGCTTGTATGCACATAACTCGTTTTGCCCCTGAGTTGTCCACCACTTTCAAATTGGACCGCATTTGTATGAAAGTCCTTATTTGCTGTAAAAGACACAAATTAAGGAAGTGTTTTACAATATATAAATTTAACAGATTTTATTTTTATATAAAATAATACAATATAGGAGGTTTTATGCATTAAAAATACAATTGGGTGACTTTCAAACCATTTGACTAGTTACCTTTCAAGTTGAATCTTTTAATTTACCCATTCGGACAATTAGTGAAAAAAACAGAACCCAAATTGACCCATTCATGAACAAATGGGTCAAAACTACCACATCTAGATTACATAAAAGAGCAGACCTGGGTCAAGAAACTATTGCAGGGAGTCTCCTGTTGTGATTTTAGCATTCCGGACGAGAAACTGTTGAGGCGCCGCAAAAGTGAACGTCCATCTAGTTTGATTTTGTTTCATGCATACAATATGACACAAATCAGATGATGAAAAACTTATTGCAACAGAGCAAAAAGAAACTATGAATGCAGTATCAAGCAACCAACCACTTATAACAAAGACTAAAAGTTTATTCAAGTACGAATTCCGAAGGATGCATCATAAAGACAAATCTATAAGTCTATAACTAATCAGAGACTTAAAAGGGATGCATCATGAACATCGTGTTGGAATATGTGAATCATAATAATACTATAAACACATAAACACAAAGATCACACAGCGGAATGGATCTACATAACATATAATTAATTAACATAAAATTAAATAGATGCGTACCTTTTGATTTCTAGCAAGAACAAGAAACCGTGCACTCCAAGAACAAGGTATAAACCCTAAAATTAGGGTTTATATGAATCGACCTACATCAATCGAATTGGGGAAAATAACACAAGCTAAAGTAAGCTTGTCCTTCGTTCTTGTACACACGTATTACTAGCGTTTCAATGTGAAAAGCTAGGTTCTTGATTCACAATAGATTAACCAAACACTTTGTAATGCTCAAGGTTACTCGCAAATCCCTTTCTAGGGGTTTCACTTGTCGACCATGAGCAAGAGAGGAGAAAAGAAGAAGTTTGGCCTTCCATTGAAATCGAGTGTACTAAGGGATGAATACATAGGGATGTATTTATAGCCTTAGGGTTGAGATCAAGTTTACAATGGTTTCCGATGTGGGATTCCATTGTTTTGCCTTAATTTTCTTCATATCCCATTAAGTGTTTATTTGTGAAATTAATAATTAATCATAACTAAATATATTAATTATTAATACATTGAAACTCATACGTAATGTGTGCAATCCCGAAGTCTCGTGTTCGAAACTGGACATACGAATATTAATTATTATCCATAAACTCTAACAGCTCCCACTTGGATATTCATTAATATCGTAATGACATGGGCTAGTCTAGCTTAACAGATCCCAATGCCCCCAGATCGAACCGAGTATGGTTTTCCTGGAAAAACCACGTGATGATATTATCATCATACTTATCCTTTTGTTTCTAATACCGTGTTAATATGGATATGGATCTTGGTCATTCCATAATTAACTATTATGTTTCTCATTATTAATAATTGATCAAGATTACCAAAACATCTGAACGTCTTCCAGATAGACTTTGGGTACGGCCGTACAAACATCTTGTCAATCCTACGAGGGGCCCAGCAGTATTATACTTCAAAACAAATTTGAAGGAACAAATCCTTTATTGACTACGAGCGTGACCCTCGAACTTTGCATCACCTCCGAAAATAGCCCTTATAACTACCTTTTACGGATAGCGTTAGACTACCTTACAGAAAATGAGCTACATCCTCGGCAGTCACCTGGTATCTCAAGTCTGAGGATAAATATTCATGATTTACTTAATGACGACGATCCATAAAGTATAATCATGTAGTTGGGATAAGTCCTATATTCAATTTATCCAATATTGAATATCATGTGACATTGGTGTCTCAACCTTACAGTACATTCTACCAATCCTCACATTTGTCTTAGTTCAATAATATTCCCATATTATTGATCGACAACGGACTATTTAGAATACCATTAGTTATTCATGGATTTAAACATGCAAATATAGGACACAAATATTAATAATGAGAATAAACGTTATCCGCACTTTATTTCATTAAAATAATAATTGTTTACACGTCCCTTATCCAAATACTAACTAGATCAAAGCATGATATTTCTCATTAGTGAATTATGCCACAAGTCATGTTCCACATACTTGTTGACAAGGCATAAAACATCTAATGCTGATCTATCGGAATTTTGAGAATACTTATTTCAATAATGAAATTCTTGTATGTGTGCATTCATCTATCTAGATATTGCCACATACTTCATAAAATGCGTGACATCCTCATGCACGAATTTATGACAATTAAACTACCAAACCTTGTAGTTAAAGTATTCTAATTCTTTATGTATAATGCAACTGTGCTCATATTGAGCATAACTAGTATACATGGTCTCCTAATAAGGATGAGCTCCCACCATGACTAGTATTGAGTGTCATCTCAATCTTACTAGCATCATTGTATCAAACAACAATATGCTCTTTTAAAGTTCCGTAAACTTGAACATTCATCGTGTAATGTTTTGATATCTCCAAATCTATCAAGATTTGTCAACTATATCAATCATGCAACAATATGCTATATGGTTCTAATTTAGAATTTTGGAGCAAATCCAGGTTGAGGATGTAAATTCTAAACCATATCCATTACACTTAGTTATCTAATAATTTATAATTAGATATTAATGTTGTCAATCATCTTTCATTCAAGCATGATACAACAAGCAACATGATGTACATGAAAAATCCTTGTGTCAGACTTAGATTTTTGGTCATGTCATATCTTTCCAAAGATATGTATCTATCTATCCATACTAATAGATTATCATGTTCTTTTAGAATCAATTATCTACCGCTTATATTTATGATAAAATAAACATATACTTCAAGGTTTTATTTTCTATGTGAAGTTTCATTCCTAACTAAGACTTAACATTTAATGTTAACGTCAATGGAATGTTACTTCCTATATGTTATACAACATATATGAAATAAGAAAATAAATACATCACTCCTACTAGCTTTCAGGAATGTTAAGAAATATCTTAATTTTAATTATAAATCAAACTAGATTTAATAACTAAAAATAAGTATATCTTCAAGATGCATGCATTAATCCATTTTCAAATGATTTGCATTTTGTATACTACTAAAGATTATTTCGAATTCAAACACTCCTTTCAATTACTTTTCGTCCTCGCTCAAGTAATTATTAAAGAAAGAGTTTTGACATTCCATTATTAATTTCATATAAATGAAACTAATAATGACAATCATAATCTTTATATATTTAATGTGCTTAGAAAGAATTTCAATCACATTTAATTGCTTAATTGTGATTGATAATCTTTTCACATATTAAATATGTATACAAATTTGTCCATTATGATTTCTACACAAGAATTTAGATCTTTAGGATTTTCATTTCCATTTTAGAAATTCATTTCCATTCTATAGTGTAACTATAGAGTTCAAGATTAACTATGTTTCCAAACTAGTTATCTTTTGGACCGCATCTAATTATTCATAGTATGAGTAATTTGCCAAATAACATTTGCAATTTATTAACAGGCATATCACTATCCTGTAACTCATAACCCTCAACATATTCTACAAATATTTGAGATACCCTTACCGATCTATGAATAAGAATTCCATCATCTTGAGATTTAACACTAACATGTTAAATCCTCATTATGATTTTGCTAGTATATTTAGAAGATTATGTATCTTGTAATTTTTATCTTTTGAAGATAAAACTCCCACTCGCCTTTTGCAATTTATAAATTACCTATAAATGCTTAGCAAATAGAGCAATACAAACTTGTTCTCTTTTGGGACTTTTTTCAAATACTTATTGACAGTTCTTAATCTTAATTTGTTAATAACCTACCCAACAAGTAGTTTAACAAATTCTGAACTTCAATTTTAAGACTTAATGTGATTCGTCACATTCCATATTAAATGGTGTCTTATTAATCTTCTAGGTTGGAGTCTAATTGAGTATATCCAATTCATACTAAATTTTCTAACCTTTATATCTTTAAGGAAGAATATAGGATATAGTTATCTCAAATCAAACAATGTATCAAGAGTTTGATTTTTCCTAATTGAACATACCATAAACACTATGTATTCCATTAGGATTAATATTGTAAGTCTTACTTACAATATGTTAGATAAATATATTTCGGTTTTGGCTTACCTATTTACCAACTAAATCACTTTAATGGTACAATAGATTTTCAAGCCAATTGCATACTTTATAACATAAGTGCCTTATTGCCCAAGCCACTTAATTTCTATGTCTTACCAAAAAGACATAAACCGTTATAATCCCAATGTACGTTATAAGTCATTGATGAACTCCATGACTTCTTGTATATGTCTTAATAAAACATAACAAGTTAACGTCTTACTTTATTATTAGTCTTACTTAGCTATAAAATACTTCATATTTATATCTTACAATATAAACATGTATGACTAAAGTAATTATGAACACCACAACTTGGTTTCAATAGTTTTTCAAGTTAATTTATTTACTTCATATATTTATGTCATTCCAAGAATACATAAACATCTAAATATGAAGTAGTATAAGATTACTTCATTTATTTATGTCATTACAACAATACATAAATATTTACATTTGAAGTAGTCTTATTATCATATCGACACTTGTTCTAATAATTATCTAATTTTTAGAAACTTGTATAATTAACATAGTTTCATTATTTTAGCCGAGGCTGCAATGATGAAAGTATGTAATTTACCTTGTCATTAATATCTAGTAATGAAAGTAGATATTAACTCCAAGTGTTCTATAAATTAGAATGTGTATAAAACACATTAGAACATCAATCTCTGACCTTGCAGTCAAGAGAACCCTTTAAATCATATTCCTTTATGTTGTTGCTTGCACACAATAAGATTTCTCCCACTTGTGCATGGAACAACATCACGTATCAGATAAACAACACGTCAATAGTTTGCTTATGTGACCAATATGATTTGTGTCATAGGTATAAGTAGATATAGAATCACCTCGTCTAGTAAGGAAACGTACACGACTATCCTTAATACCCCAAGTGTCTATAACTGGAAAGTAATCATCTCAAGAGATTCTAGAGATAATCCGGGTAACTACTAAGACTTGTAGCTCCTACTGAATTTAAGATCACTACATGAACTCATTATTCAGTTAATGACAACACAATGCTCCCACTGGATTTGACAACATTTTAAGTGTTGCATCACCAGTAAAAGCAAATAGCGTGCTGTTTACTTTCCTACATCTTTGAGTAATTCCTTACGTAATGCATACTAAGGTACTTCAAAGAATGTATTCTACTTTGTCAATGATGGAATATCCATCAATGCAATTAACTTGAAAGAATTGGGTATGCAATTTATTCCTTAATTAGGTCTACCATCCCCATCATGGAATGTAGCACCTTTTAAATGGTTAAGGCATAACAACTAGATCAACTATTCTAGTTAGCCTTTTACCACTTTTGCGGTAATTAGTCTAATTTCTAATTTAATAACTCCTAACCATGCAATTTCTTTAAGAAATTCGCCATGAGTTATTTCTTAGAATTTAGACAATTCTAATTTTCCTATTATATCTTTCTCATTCATGAAAAGGAATTGGATTAAGTCTCACTCTTCTCACGGAAAGTAGACTCGGTTTATTCTTTTCAGTAAAAATTGACTCTATCCAAAACCCCTACGGGTGTAGATCAATTTACTACTAAAAGAATATCTCATGTTTACGGTTTTAACGTTGCATTAAATACATTAAAAGAATTTTCAAAATTCAATTTAGTATTTTTGATAATAACTTTTCAAGAAAATTAAACACCCACGGTAAGATAACCATTTAATTTTCATTGAAAATCAGGATCCAAATTGACGTCGTTTCATCACATCAGCTGAGGCTGCTAGCAATGAAAGTACTCAATAAGGTAGAGCTACACTCAATTGCCAATATCCAATTGCAATTCCTAGAATCATGGGACTTACATTATATTGCCAACATCAGTTGCAAAATGTAAACATGTTTCATCCCCAAATCTTTATGCCTTGACGCCGTTCCAACACATCAGCTGAGGCTGCTAGTGATGAAAGTGCTCAATTAAGTTAACCAATTTAGAAACGTGTAAATTGACGCCGTTTCATCACATCAGCTGAGGCTGCTAGCAATGAAAGTGCTCAATTTACCCCTTTTGACTACCATCTTTGAACCATTACATCAGCTGAGGCTGCTAGCAATGGTAGATGTCATCTTAGGTGTTTCCGTATTAATTGGTTGGCATATTACTTAAATTTAAGGGTATAAATTTTGATGTGTTAAATCAAAAAATATGTACAAAGATGTCATGCATTCATCTTTGTATCATATATATTTTCAACAAAAATCCGTTTACTTATTCGTAAGCTCAAATCATCAAAGTTTTTAATTGAGGCGTTGAGCAAATTACAACATTTCCTTAAGATGCTTCGTACTTTTTCATGGTGTACTTGGTAAGTCTATTATTGACGCACAGGCGAACGAAGGGACGACAGCCGCCAAAGCTGGTTAAAACCGTGCCCCTCTAAGGTCACAATTTAATGTGAACCAACCTTAAACCCACTTTATAGTTTGTCAATAATAGGTCCGCCGCTTCGACCACTTTTGTACAGTCGCATCAATCAACTAAAACTTATGATTTTCTTGCTTAAAACAATTTATGTAGTAAATTATTAATTGCTAGTCTCGCCTGGGAGCAAATTACCGTGCGAAGCGAACCACTGTCGGCACATAAGACTTGGCAATTAAATGGTTTACTACAAAGGTTTCATAGTTATTAGGTTCATTTATATTTATTTGAAAAATTACCCTCTTTGTTGTTACAATCCATCATAATTAAACATACAAAGAACAAGTAATTCAAAAATAAATAAACACTTAATAACACGTATATGATCATTAGCAATATCATATAGCCACATGCAAACCTTTTTGATAAATCTTATTAATTATCTATGTGAATTTTAATGTATCTAATCAATAAAACTCCCATTGGTTTTCGAGCTCATTGTACCCAATGGACCACAGACGCCAAATAAATTTGGCCGCGTAAGTTTTGATCAATTAGATACCACATTGCACATAACCAATTTTAATTAATATATTAGGGTCTTCCTAATTTAAGATCTATCTTAAAATCATGTGGCACATTGACAACAAATCATTCCATGACAAAATATGCAAGATTTTGTCATGAATCCCATATAGCACTTAAAATCATGTTACACATATTTACAAGCCTATATAGTACGCAATCTAATTAATTAATTAATGACATCACATAAGGTACTCATTAATTAATCCCTAAAAATTGCATGCAATCCTAGGGTTTTCTACAAGTTTTCTACAAAAACCAAAACCCCTAAATCTTTTTATTAGGTATCGACCTAATTTAGGTTTACAAAAAATATAAACCCTAGATTTATTAATTTGCATGTATCTAATTAAAGATTCAATTTTTAAGGTTTTATGTAATCAATTACATGTTAAAAACCTGGCTTTGATACCACTGTTGGAATATGTGAATCATAATAATACTATAAACACATAAACACAAAGATCACGCAGCGGAATGGATCTACATAACATATAATTAATTAACATAAAATTAAATAGATGCGTACCTTTTGATTTCTAGCAAGAACAAGAAACCGTGCACTCCAAGAACAAGGTATAAACCCTAAAATTAGGGTTTATATGAATCGACCTACATCAATCGAATTGGGGAAAATAACACAAGCTAAAGTAAGCTTGTCCTTCGTTCTTGTACACACGTATTACTAGCGTTTCAATGTGAAAAGCTAGGTTCTTGATTCACAATAGATTAACCAAACACTTTGTAATGCTCAAGGTTACTCGCAAATCCCTTTCTAGGGGTTTCACTTGTCGACCATGAGCAAGAGAGGAGAAAAGAAGAAGTTTGGCCTTCCATTGAAATCGAGTGTACTAAGGGATGAATACATAGGGATGTATTTATAGCCTTAGGGTTGAGATCAAGTTTACAATGGTTTCCGATGTGGGATTCCATTGTTTTGCCTTAATTTTCTTCATATCCCATTAAGTGTTTATTTGTGAAATTAATAATTAATCATAACTAAATATATTAATTATTAATACATTGAAACTCATACGTAATGTGTGCAATCCCGAAGTCTCGTGTTCGAAACTGGACATACGAATATTAATTATTATCCATAAACTCTAACATCATGAACATCGGGTAATACAAATATAGTGTCGGGCCTAACAAATGACAGAAACAAATACAAGATGCAGGAAAATGAGTAAAAGATGCAACTTTTGGTTGCGAAGCTCTATGCTGGAACTTGGAAGGATGAGATTTTCCATATCCTTGTATAAATTAACACATATGGACATATCGAGATGAGTTATGCAGATGTCCAAGCCATCTATATAGGGAAAGATCATTACCTTGGCAACAAGTCAACCAAAATCCTTTTTACTCGTGTACGAAAACGCCTAACATATCTTATTTATACTAGTTATGGTTCATGTAAGCAAAACACATCTATTAGTATCTTACATCTATAAAACTAGATATGAGTGTGTGTGTTTAGGCGAATTTTCACTAATATGTTTGGTTGGTGCTTCTGATTTGCTGTTTGGCTTAAACAAAACCAATAACTTCAATCAACTTAAACAAAACCACCAACTTCAATCAACAGTAGCTTCAATTAGAATCTCAAAGTTTCGAAGGAGTTAGTACACATTCTTCAGACTTTTAGCAGCGAGAAATGAGTATACAAAAAGAACAATATCGGAGCAATGAATACATAAAAAGTAGAAGTTACACGATTTATATTGGAAACTAGTTTATATCAGTCGAGCAAATGAACCTTAGAGCACATACCACGAAAGCAATTAGAGGCAGAATTTGTTGCCATCTTGAGGTATTTCACAAGTTTCGTTTCCTACCTGCAAACATTATATCAAACACTCACATTATTCCTATTCTTTACAACCTCAGAAAAGAAGTGCTGCAATATTAGCCGAGTACACTATGTCAGAAATGCGACAACTAATTAAAAATAAGAGTTCAAAGAGAGATACAATTACACTAACCACATAAAAGTAGCCTCAAAAGATCTGAAACAATTTTCAGACTATCAACACTTAGGATAATCATACTAAGTGATGCATGCAAGACCTTAACACAGTCGATAAATATAAAAACATGCAAATAAAACGTTAAAGGACAAATGGGACTGAAGTCGGCATATAGTAAATGAAACTTTGAAGGTGACTGCACCCAGCACTTGCACACTAATTTCATGCTTGGTTTTGCGTTACCACACAAATTTACGCAAAACATCATTACAATGACATCTCAATTTGTGCTCGCCCTACTTGGTTTACAACTAAACAAAAGTAAGTTTTGGAGCGCCATTTTGTGCACCTTATGGCATCTTCTTTAGTAAAGACTTAACTAAAAGAACAACATATGTAACACTGTTAATACAAGACCATAACCAATTAATAATTTACAAGTTTGCTTAAGGCTTAAGCTTATTTTTGGGCTTACGAGCTTATATAAGTTTATTATGTCATAATAAGCATACATAAGTTTGAAAATAAGCTAAAAAAATCATGAAACATAAACCAAAAACAAATAACGAGGTTAAGAAAACACCCCCCAACTATCATTTCGTATCCCAACGGAATTAATCTCTTCCATCGAATCATATTCCTTCAAGTTAATTGTTTTGCTTCCTTCTTGATAATACACATTTCTATACTCATATTTTTCACTTAGGCATAACATCAAACACTTTATGTGCATCATAAAAAAAAGGGCTCACTGAGGCATTTCATCTCTACAATATTTTTTAGATTCCTATTTACCCGCGACTATTATAAAAAATTGACAAAGTGTCCCTATCATTGTCCTTACCAAATACTAGTATGACATGTAGTTTCTTGGGCAACTGGGCCACTATTTCTTGGGCGACTGTGTAGGTTTTTTTTTTTTTTTTTTTTTTTTTTTCATACTAAATTACAAATATACCCTCAGTCACTCTCTCTCTAAACCCCTTCTCCTTCCCCTCTCTCTCTCCACCTACCTCCTCCTTCCTCTCTCTTTGATTTTACCAGAAAATTAAACCACCTACCCACCATAATTTTTTTTTGTCTTATCTGTCGCTGCACTACTCACCACAAACACAAGTTTATCTATTTTATCTTTCTTATTACCTTCTTTCTTCCCCATCTTCATCATAATTATCATCTCAAAACCATCTGATACAAAAAATGTAAACAACACTTAAATTTTAACTTTATTCACCATATACAAAATCACCTAAAAACTTATCTATTAAAAACCCACCACAAGTAATGATGGTAATTTTCATTAATCTTTCTTTTTTCCCACAAAGAATGATAACCTATTCGTGCTGGTGTTATGTACTTTCTCAAACACAATTGTCAGAAAACAAATACCTATAAACACTTCATTTTCTTAATCATATTCTTCAACAAAAATGAAAAAAAACATTTATAGTTTCATCTTTCTTTCACCATAACACCATTCTTTCTAGCCACCACCACTCTGTCAAAAACGGAAAAAAAGGTAAGAAAAACGGACAAAAACGTATGAAATCGGAAACAACGTAAGAATAACGGACGAAAACGTAAAAAACGTAAGAAAAACGGACAAAAACGTAAGAAAAAACGGATAAAAACGGACAAAACCGTAAGAAAAACGGACAAAAACATATGAAAACGGAAAAAACGTAAGATTAACGGACGAAAACGTAAAAAACCTAAGAAAAACGGGAAAAAATGTAAGAAAAACGGATAAAAACGGACCAAAACGGAAAAAAACGTAAGAAAAACGGACGAAAACGTAAAAACCAGAAGAAAAACGGACTCAAGGACCATTTGTGTAAGCCTTGCGCAACACAAGGACGATTTTGTGTAAGAAGGACCATTTGTGAAAAAAAATGATTAAATTTGTAAAGCCTTGCGCAACACAAGGACCATTTGTGTTAAAAACTGAAAAGGAATATAATAATAATAATAAATATGACGTCACATGTGGGCCCTATAAGCATAGCCGGTAATATTACCTAACTTTGAAGGTTGCACAAAGTTTGGTTACCTAACATAGTATTTTTGAGAGTAAATTACCTAACATTGAAAATTTTTGAAAGTTCGTTACCTATATGTAGAATTAACCCTTACATCTAATGATATACAATTATTAGGCTAATATCAATTTGATCAAAAGTTTAAACATTCCCAGAAAAGTTAATTTATCAAATCTGAATTCTAATGCTCACAAGTTTTGGTCACGATTGATAGTCTAATAGGCTAATATCAATTTGATCTACCGTCTGTTTCTAATATTAGTAAGTTGGAGAAATCAAATTTTGCAAGTTATTAAAAACATTATTAGGACCACTTGTTAATACAATATTGAGCTTCACAGAAAGTGTTGATTGTATCATGAGGCATCAATTAACGCGTAGTTTTCTCTTGTGCTAACATCACCACCAATCCACACCTTTGTGTGTGCGCTGAATTATGTCTCGACGGAATGTTTGACAATCCATTTCGAGATATTCTCATACTTACCAAGAAATTATAATGATTTTTCCCACTAATTCAGGAACCACAACGTATGCTCTTGCATATATACATAGCTGATAAACTGAATAAAAGCTAAATCAGCATTTAATCCAATCTAAATCAGCAAAACCTTGTCACCTTTGAAGCTCAAAACCGAAGCTTCAAAAACTTTGTGGCAAAAGAAAACGATTTCCGCCTAGGAGAATCGATCCACCATTCAAACCAACTTTAAAAACCTTGTTGCCCAAGTAATCTTCACTCATAAACTTAGAAACCTTGAAACGTGTAATCTACACAATGATAGCCAAACAACTGGTTAAGGAAGTTTGTCAAGTGAAGTTTCATGTATTCGAAATGGTAATTTCACAAGAAAATTCTAGCAATGAAATTGATATGTTATTTGACTAAGTGTACGTATCGGATGTAATTGGGAGGAAGTTTACAAAAGAGTAAACTCGAGCTAAAACTATGTAAAAAGTCTATCATTGGTCGATATAAATTTGAGCATTTATTTAATTTATGGCTATAACTGAAAACGAAATTATTAAAATGAGGCGGATTAGTAAGTAGACATGATGATAAGAGGCTAATTTGAGATAGCTAATCTCTCTAAGAAATGACATATATTTACTATATGATTAAATCAAAGTAGCAAACGATCGACAAAGACTTGGGTCAATTTTAGTTCTCATTCCTGGCCTTCATTAACGTAAAAGATTACAGATTTTTATAATGTCAAAAGTAATGCATGGTTACTATTCTATCCACTTGCACATGATATATGGATTTGCATGAAATGGTAAACGTACATACGAGTTATGTCAAAGTTCGCAGTGAAGACTTTGTCTTCTTTTTTTTTTTCTTTTTTTTTTTCTTTTCTTTGTCATGGTTGGCGTTTATTATATTAGTAAGACTAAAGGATATATAAATTCAAGAAAATACAAACTCATACTTAATTCACGCGTTTCTTCTTGTTTTCTTTTTGAAAATTTCATCTTTAAACCTTAGATCTCATAAAGAATACAATGTTAGCCCTCTACTTCGTCATCAAAAGAAACAAATCTCGTGAGCCTGTTATTGCATCATTCAAGCAAAAAATTATGTTCTGAACATTTTGCCATTCTATATTAAGGAGGTATTTCTTTGTCACTTATTTGACTTATGAGGCTAGACTTAGGTAGGGTCGCTTATTCTACATGAGAGCCGGGTGTGGCACGCGTCACACCTAATTTCGAGTCACGAAGTGTAAATTTTTCCAAAAAAGTGTTGTTTGATATGTGCAACGCCCACTAATATATCTGCACTACCTTCTTTTTTTATGGTGCAACTTTAGTTTTGTTCAAAAAAATTTAATAGTGAAACTCTTAGTACTTTTGGTAAAAGAAATTTTGCAAGATATTTCTAGAAAATTTTGTGTAAAACCCAATCGTTGGTCTGTCTCTGTGTTTATGTGTTTCTGATTTTTATCATTTAGGTCCATACATCTAACATGAGCAAAGTGTAGCACACTCAGCATATTGAACCTAGTTTTCACATATACTCATTGATGAAGTTTGTCAAGTGAACGGAAGTTTCGTACATTTAATTGGTAATTTCATAAAATCACTACTAGAAAATGAAGCTAAAGCAACACCAATAAAATGTTGCATTATGTCTTTAAAATGTTGCATTATGCCTAATGTGACACTTTACCAAGTGCTACGTTATGCAACGTCGCCTTAGGTATATGCAACACTTATTATTGTAATATGCAACACTTGTTTAAAGTGTTGCTTATGTTTAGCAAATGAGTTACTTTGTAATGCAACACTTTTTAAACTCAAACGCAACATTTCTTACGACCAAACACAACACTTTTTTACGCATGTGCAACACTTTTTAAAATCAATGCAACATTGCTACACATAAGTGCAACACTCTTTGCACGAAACTGCAACACTTCTTTATTTAGTATCACTAGATGAGCAACACTTTAATCCATCAAGTACAACACTTTGTATTGTTTTCTAGCACATAGTTGCAACACTTTTTTAATCATTTGTAACACTTTTTTATACAATACTAATGCTACATGTCATATATTTCTTATCAAAAAGCCTAATACGTATAATTTTCCATTCCATTATAGTAGTAATAAAATTCAATCGATAATAAGAAACATAATGCATATTTTACTTGCATGTACACGTAAAATAACAACATAAAATGTCTTGTCTACAGCAAAAGGGTTATCAAATATCAAATTACAATCCTCGAAATAATCTTGACATCTTCTTTGCAAATCTTCACTCGCAACTTGACATAGGCCAAAAAAGCTTGTAGCCTGATACACATGAAAACAATAAAGAATATGGTTAGTTTTTTCCTTCATTATGTACAAACATAATATAAGGTACCATAATTAGAACAATAACGAGGAATACGACACCGCCGCGTTGTGGCGGGGTCGTTTGTTAGGTTTATAGATGTGTGTGCAGAAATTAAAGATCATGTTCATGTCTTGTAGAAGTCTATCATTGACCGAAGTTTCCATGTGTGCTAGCTTATCAAAAGTCGCGCCAACCCTTGCTTCTAATATATGCATCTGCCATTTTTAATGGAGCAAAAAATAATTAGCTTTCGCATTCATGTTAACTAATTTTTTATTATAAATACTTTACTATAATATTGTCTATTAATGAACATAATGAAAATTCCTAACCTGTTTATGTGCTTCTGGTAGCTCTCCTTGTAACTCTGCTAGATCTTTCTTCAAGGTTCCAATAGATTTATAATCACGGGCTATAGGGTTTAAAACATCAACAACCTACAGCAACGTCTTGAACTTAACATCCAAAATATAGTAGCTTAATTAATCTTTTTCGCATTATATGAAAGATAGGAAATTTGATTACCTTTTCATGAAGTAGCATGATTGTAAGAGGATCTTGTCGTGCTTGCCAATAACAATACTCTATATCATATCTAGCCACTTAAAATGCTTCATTTGCATCCAATATCTTTTCTTTAATTTGTGGATGTTTAAATTTGGGCTCTTCAACATCAAATAGCTGGCATTAGTTTGTCGATGCTGGTTTTACGTAATAAAAAAAATGGAATGGGATATGCAACATAAGTAACCCTTCTTCTACTCACGTGTTTGTGTATTAACTAAGTGTAATAAATCAAAGACAGTAAAAAAGTGAGTCAGAAAATCAGCATGTACAGAAATCAGCATGTACAGAAAATCTAAAGCGAGAAACATCTGAGTTTTAAACATAAGCAATATTATGAGCAGATCTTTACCTCCATAATGAAGTGCAATCATTGGTGATCCCCTCTGTAAGAGAGGCCCTTATAAATTGTCATTGGTGATCGATCTCAAGTTGTTGTAGACAGCGCGTATCATCCCAAAGCTATAAAACAAATACAAATATATTAGATATAATTTTTTGAAATAAAACCAACAAAATGTATACAACAATTTTTGGGATATATTAATTGGCTGCATATCAGTCAACAATTTTTGGGATATATACAACAACATGCCTCATTGGGTGATCCGGGTTATAATAGACAGCACATATAATTTCAAATGAAAAGTCAGTTTCATTCCGGTAGCAAAACTTGTGCTACACAAGCAAATGCAATAGCAAAACAAAACATATGATAACAAACCATGGACTCCAGTAGCAAAACATGAACTACATTAGCAAAACATAATTTTAGACTTTTAGTAGCAAAACAAGAACTGCAGCAAGCAGTGTAGCACAATTTCAGTATCAAAACCAATATGGATCTTTTGAATTACTAGTATGCTAAACGACTAAACAAACCCCGATATATATTGTAACTTGTAAGTCTATAACAGTTTTCCTTGGCTCCTTGCAACTAGGGGTGTCAGTAGGGTCGGGTTGACCCGACCCGAACCCGATAAGGCTAATCGGGTCAGGTCTAATCGGGTCAAAAAATCTAGTCGGGTTGTTTTGACCCGAACCCGATAACCCGATAGTGTTATCGGGTCGGGTTCGGGTTAAATAAAAACTGTTATAGGGTCAACCCGATAAGACCCGACTAAGCTATTTTTCTTAATCTAAGCCATGACCCTCTACCAATCCATGTTAAATCGCAACCTAATACCCTTGTGGATAGAACACTGTGTATCAGCAATGATACAGACATGATCATTCTCCTTTAAAGTTATATAACCACCAGAATTAACCAAGAATATTCAATGAGCATAAGATGTTGACTAACATACTGTAAGTGATAGTGATACCTAAAGACACACACACCTTATTGCATCTTAATTGAACTAAGTAAACCAACTAGTCACGTACATTCACATATGCAATGCCATAGACATGCCTCAGACAATAAAAACGCAGAACTGCCTTTTGTTTCACTAACGCTGTGAGTTGGCTACGATAAATATTCAACAAATTTAACAAACAGTAACATTTGCACAGCATACACAAACAATATTCAACAAATATAACAACCAACAAATTTAACAACAAACAGTAACATTTGCACAACATTCACATATGTACTGACGCATTCTGTAACTGAGGAAAGCTGAACAAGGCCGCCGACAGTTCTCCTACAAGATTTGTATAGTGCATCTTACTGTCATAACAGCATTCGAGATAAATTAGTTAGACATTTCAGTCTTAGGCTCGCGTTCGGGGCGGATTAATATGTTTAATTATAAAGTTGAAACATTTTGCTTACAGGGTTGTCAAAGACACTAGAGTTGAAAACCATGATGGAATATAAGACTGGTCAAAACTATTATTGCTTAAATCCCTGCAAAATGTGCAATCACGCTAAAGATAAATATATCGAGCCTTATTTTTTAACGGTCAACAAACTGATACTTACAGATAGCTGAGGAGGTTCATGCCAGTGAGATTGGGTATAGAACCAGTTAATCTATTGTTTGACAGGAACCTACAAGATAAGAATATCGAAGATCATACATCTTTTAATTTAAATGAAATAGTATACTGACTGTTATTATTTGAATATTAGCTATTAGAAGAAAATGTAAGAAAATGTACAGGAGGTCTAGGACTAAAAGCCTTAGGTGGGGTGGCTTTAATGGTTCCAATCTGGGACACCATTCCCATGTTTTTGCACCTTCTACTTTTTCGTTTTCTTCAATTGGGCTGTTTTGTAACCCGTCATTCCTTCTGCGCAGATATTGAAATTAACACAAACAGAACCTTGTCCATATGTTCATACAACAATAATGGATATAGGAAAACTTACTTCTTTCTAGTGAGTTTCTTCTCCTTGCCATTCCTGCTGCTATTATCCAAAGGCTCATATTTCGATTTTGTTGTTTCTAGCAATGGCGTCTTTTGAATCTCTCTCTTGCAAGACTTGAACCTCGGGTTCCATTTGCTCAATCTCCTTCTCCTTTTTTCTTGTAGCCAATCGCTTCAACTCATTGCAAAACTCAGTTATCTGGTTCAATACATCATTTCCTGCAAACAGATTATGTGCCGAGAATGTGCTTCTCAGCTTCCTACGTGTCTCCTGGTGTAGTGAAGAACCGTCATCTGACATGAAACATTATTCCTTAAATACTCTAACCTCCAATTTCTATATATTAAGAGTATGTTAGGCATTGCATTTTCAATGTGATCATTTGACATGAAACATTCAGAATTAGATAATCAGTTGATATCATTTTTGGCAAATTCTGATTATTTAACGTAGAATAATAAAATCCTCGTAGAGTATAAACCATAAAAGGGCCTCACCCAATCTTTACAATGGAGCCGAACCAAGTGTAGTATACACAATAATACATATACAAGTACTCCCGACTAAATAAATAGATAATCAAAGTAATACTATTGTGAGTATGCCTAAACTGACTGTTTGCCCCTAACCAAAAACAACAGACCAATTATTTGTGACTTCAAACATGATAATCCGAAGTTGCCCAAACCAATCATGAAAAAATATACCGAAATAAGAAGAAAATTTATAGATAATAATTATACCTTGCTACTTTTCGGCATTCTCTTAGGGAAGAAACCATCAACTGTTTTAGGATGATCACAATAATTAGATTCAACAATTTTATTCAATAATCAAGACTTTATTACCTAACAATACAAAAAAACATATAATTAAACACAACTTATTTCAGAATCAAACCTAACAACAACATTAATGAGATATATTAAACAGGTTAACTGAACAACAACATCAATTGTAGCAATTTGGTACCTCGAATTAGCTTAGTCTGTTGTTGGCTTGGTTGTGTGACGAAGGTGGCCTGTGACGGCAATGGGGTGCGACAGTGGCTAAGTGGTGGTAAGCGGCGGTGATGGTTAGAGGGTTAGGGTTTGTGGAAGTGAAAGGGGGGAAAAGTTTAGGGTTTTGTTAAAGAAATGAATAATGAGGAGGGAAATAACGCGCCTAAAAAAATCCAAGTTTTTTCCTTTCAATTTAAAGAACCGCCTATAATATTTTGGTTGAGTAGTTTTTTTTTTTTTTTTTTTTGGGTTGAGTAGTTAGTAATAAATTAATTTTGGTACGGTTTCAAAATAAACCGTAGCAAATAAAATTGTTTTGGTACGGTTTTATAAATAACCGTACCAAAAAATAAAATCCACGATTTATTGGTACGGTTTTTTTATAAACCGTACCAAATAATGTTTTTTTTTTTTGATACGGTTTTTTTTTTTTTTTTTGATACGGTTTTTGTTATAACCGTACCAAAATGTCGTACCAAAAAATAGTTTGTGTAGTAGTGACTTCAAGCATACGATGTGATAAAGATACCATGTTGTGATTACGCTTCAACAAGTTCTACATTTTCTAAAGTGTTCTGATACGATGTGATACAACAATCTATGTGTTGTTCTTACACTTTAACAAAATGCAACATTTTATTATTAGTGTTGTCTTTAAGAATTAGCAATTAAAACACTTTCCTAATGTGTTGCATGCATTATACTAAAAATTTGCAACACTTTAAAAAATGTGTTGGTTTAGATCCTAATATGCAACACTTATTTTAAAAATGTTGCTTTATCACCAATGTTATCAAAAAGGCAACATATTTTACAAGTGTTGCATGTAAAATGTTGCATTAGGTTCATTTTGTTGTAGTGTCATAAAATGTACGAGGAAATTGGTTGTTTTATGTGTGCAAGGTAACTTGCGAGGCTTATTGCAAAACTTAAGTCTAGAGAGTTTCTTAAAGGTTAAGTCGACTTAACAAAGTTAAAGCAAGTTTGAAGAAATATGGCTAGTATAAGCACTAGGTTTAGCATCCAAAACTCGATGTGTTTGTGGTAGTGGTAATTTCCAAGAAGGGAATTAGCTGTAAAGAAAGATTCGTGATTTGTGGTAGTGGTAATTTCCAAGAAGCTTACAAGAAGCTTACAAGAAACTGCAACTTATGAATATAAAGTTAGACTTGAGGTCAACCAACTTGCATTATTTAACTTCTGATCGAAGGTACATGAGTAGAATTATCATTTCATTTTCGATACCCATTCATATCCTGTGCTTGCTTCTTAACCAATCCAATAAGAAAATTTGTAAGTCCTCTCCTCAACTTTGTTTTTATTTATGAACTTGTTGATTGTTTTTGCATTTGTGTTTATTATAGCTTTTGAACCTAAAACGATTGTAATTTAAAAGTAAAATACACGTTTCTTCTCTATTAAAGTAGACAAATCTGTGATCATTTTGCCATTTTCTATTATAGTTTTCATTTCTTAAAATTGAAGCACCCCAATGTAATTTATATAGAAAACTGTAGGACTAGAAGTGTATGTTTTGGATAGAAAATTGATTTGAAGTCAACCCAGTTGTATTATTTTACATGTGACGTGAGTATAATGATCCTCCATTGTTTATTGTAGTTCTAAAAATCTACTCTTTTTCATTTTGTACTTTTTAATTGTTTATTCTCTTACTCTAGCTTAGTGCTTTTTATAAATCATTATCTCTAAATGATTTCAGTTTTAATCCGGATCCTATTTAATTTGATGAGGTTTGTTATTATATTTCATAAGCTTAAATTGATCAGCAGTGGTGGTTGAAACCAGACCATGTTGTATTTAAAGACATTTTGTTTAGAGGTCTAAGAATCCCATACGTACGTGTGCTTCTGAGTTTTATCATTATATTCTGGCCTATACATCCAACATGATCTAATTGTAGCACGCTACACACATATATTGAACTTAGTTGCACATTGAGTGATTGATGAACTTTGTCAAATGAATGAAAGTTTCATTCATTTTAATAGGTAGTTTCATATAATATACGAGAAAATTGATTGTTTAATGCGTCAAAGGTAATTTCCAAGAAGCTTACAAGAAACTACACATAATAGACTTTGTTTTGAAAGATATCATGTACGTAATTTCTAGAGCTTGGGGGTTGAAAATGTAACTTATGAATATAAAGTTGACTTGAGGTCAACCAACTTGCATTATTAGCACGAAAAGTCATTATACTTGCCACTTTTTGTTATTGTGTGCAATTTTTTTTTTTCCAACTTGACACCAACTTTTTGAAATCGTGCTATTGTGTAAACTGGTGACCTGCTTGACCAGTTGGAGTCGGTTAAGTTAATGATCGTTTATTTTATTATTGCAACATTAGTCATTTATACTAATGACCGTTTGTAATTAACTAAATGGAGCCAGTTAAGTTAACGACCATTTATTTTATTATTGCAATGTTAGTCCTTTATACTAACGATCAAATATTATATTTGCGCACTAAAATCTATTTTGATTATTTGAAACAAAAATAAAAATACGAAAATTTATGGTAAGACTCACGAAATATATGATAAATTTCACCCAAAAGCAAGGTTGCAAAAATCTCGAATCGGTAGTCGGGCGGTCGACCTCCCTGTAGCTTGTAATCGGTTTAGGCGGGATAATTGGTAATTAATCGAATTGGCATTTCCGACTAGTTTTCGGTATTTTTGTCAAGTTTTTTAGGTATTTTCGGCAAGTTTTATGTATTTCCGGCAAAATTTTTCTTAAAAAAACATATTGTAATAGACATAAACAACGACTATAAATTATTAAAACAATTTTACGATGAGTTTGGGAATTTCCGGCAAGATTTGAAAGTTTACAACAAGTTTGACCACCGCTGACCATGATTGACCGATTTACAAAAATCGGAAAGGTTGCTGGCCTTGTAGCGCCTAGGCGGTGATAATCGGTCTTGCAAGCCTTATTTTGCAACACTGCCCAAAAGAATAGAGAGTCCATTTTATAATTTTATTTATCCAAGAAAAGAAAAGTACAATACACTTTCCAAATCCCCATTTATGACCGTTGGATCAAAATATATGACCGTTACACCACACGCTCCCTTTTCACAAAATTCAAAACCATATTTAAAATCTCCACAAACCCTCAAAACCCAAATCTTGGACCACAAACATATATGTCACAAATCTTGATTTGGGTATTGGGTAATTGTGAAGTGAAATTGGGTGTTTTACGGAACCCACAATTCTGAAACTCAAAATCAAAACAAAAAAACAGTAAAAGGCACAATAAAAGTAGCGATTTTAAAACCTCAAATTACATACGAACCTTAAACCTCAAAGTTGTTGCTCGGTTTTCTCTTATCTTAAAGTCAAGGGACTGGAAGTGAAATTACAGTTGACTTGAAGTCAACCAATCAACTTGCCTTTACTCTTTCTAAATCCAGTAGTGGAACTTTTATTTTGATCGCATTCATTTCAAACACTTCCATCCATTCATCATCTCATCATCGCTATCTTGTAAGTCATTTCTAAACAACTTATTAATATTATTATTTGTTCATTAGTGGTTGGGTAATCTTAAAACAAAGCAAAAAGTATTATATATAACCAAAGAAAACTTATGTCAAATGTTTGGGTCATCCGTAATTAGATCCCTCAAGGTATTTATTATTCATTCTATTTCATCAATCCTTTCGTCTTGGGCTGTCATATTTGTAATTTTTAAGACCATTAAAGGTCGGATCCTTGTAGTTTTTAGGGTCATCCGGTCGAAGTTATCATTTGTTATTTCAAGAAGAAAAAAGATATTAAATTATTGTCTTAACACATATAAGCAACTAGCATGCATGTCCTGTCGTATAAAACAAAAGCACTCGCATGTTTGATGCTAGCTACATGTCATGGCTTCTTGGTATTAATTTAATTAGTGTTTCATCTGTATTTGTATTTTCACTCTTTCTGATGATCTTTTCTCGTGAACACATGCAGCTCGTCTCATTATTGATAATGGCTACTACGTCCATTCCTCATCGGTGGAAATATGACGTCTTTGTAAGTTTCAGAGGTCAAGATATCCGCAAAAACTTCATGGATCATATGTTCAATGATTTCAAGCAAAAAGGAATTCATGCTTTTAGAGATGATAGAGAATTGCCTAAAGGAGAAGAGATATCCCCTCAACTCTACAAAGCCATTGAAGAATCAAGGTTTTTGATTGTTATCTTCTCCAAAAATTACGCTTCTTCATCATGGTGTCTGAGGGAACTTGTCAAAATACTTGAGTGCAAGCAGATTGAAGTTCCCAAGCATGAGGTTCGGGTTATCTTTTATGATGCCAAGCCTGATGTTGTGAGGAAAAGAAAAAGGAGTTACGCAAAAGCATTTACCAAACATGATGTTTCAAATAGAACAGAGGTGGATAAATGGAAGGAAGCTTTATCCATGGCGGCTAACTTATCTGGATGGGATCTCCAGGACATGACAAATGGGTAAATTTCTTGTTTTTGTGTAATTAGTCTTGTAGCTCTACTAAAGCCAACACTATGTAGTTTCTCATACTTATTGTGTCTTTGTGGTTAACAGGTATGAGTATAAGTTCATCGAGTGCATCTCCAAAGACATACTCAAAAAATTATGTGACGGGCCCTTGCATGTTGGTGAAAACCTTGTTGGCATAGATTTCCATTTCGACAAATTAGACTTGTCATGCTTTGTTGGGTCACACAAGGTTAATATGCTTGGTATTTGTGGTATAAGTGGAATAGGAAAGACGACGCTTGCCAAAGCTATATATAACTTGATGCATGTCCACTTTGAAGGAAGTTGCTTTTGTGAAGATGTCAAAGAAGTCACAAAACGACAAGGCCTGATCCAAGTCCAACTGCATATGATTGGAAAGATAATGAAAATAGAAGATTTGAAGATACCAAGTGTTGGAGAAGGAATTATGGTAATAAAGAAGATGATGCCATCAAGGCCGATCCTGCTTGTTTTGGATGATGTGGATGATCATGAGCAGTTAGAAGCACTAGCAGGTTCACCTACATGGTTTTGCCCAGGAAGTTTGATTATTTTCACTGGTAAAGATAAACAGTTGCTAAGATCACATAGAGTGGATGAAATCCATGAAATGGGGAATTTATATATGTGTGAAGCTCTTGAGCTCTTTAGTTTATATGCATTTGGGAAAAGGCATCCTACATATGATTTTGAAGAATTTGCTTCCCAAATTGTGAAATATTTGCATGGTCACCCTTTGGCTCTCAAAGTTTTTGGTCGACTATTGTATCTTAAGTCTCTGTATGTTTGGAAAAGTGAGTTGGATAGACTCCAAACATATCCTAATTCAGAGATAGTACAAAAACTTCGACCAAGTTTTGATATCTTGGCATCTGATCAGAAAAGAATGTTTCTTGACATTGCATGTGCCTTCATTGGGGAAAACAAAGATTTTGCTGCAAGTGTGCTAGACAGCAGTCATTGTTCTGCAAATGCTATTATTGAAGTTCTAGCTGATAAGTTCCTAATAACAGTACCTGCATATGATATGCGTCTTCAAATGCATGAATTGATTCAAAGCATGGCAATGGAAATTGTTCGTGAAGAATTTATCATGACTGGGAAACAGAGGAGATTGTGGAATTCATCTGAAGTTTACAATGTATTGAGTGAAAAGAAGGTAAGTAGTGGTATATGATTCTTTTTTCTCTACATTAAAGTATTAGCAAAATATCCTAATGAAGCTACATGTTCTTGCTTTTCCAGGTGCCAATAACTGAAGAAGTTGAAGTTCTAGTCCTTCCGTTAGAGAAATTTAGCCAAAAGGTTCACATAGATGCTATTGATTTTGCACATATGAAAAAGTTGCGGATCCTGAAAATCTATCAAGAGGAAAAAGTATATGAGCAGAAACTTGAACTGAAGGGCCACAATGTGATCTTCTCAGGAAATCTGTATTATTTGTCTAATGAGCTAAGCTTGTTTTATTGGCATGGATGCCCTTTCAGGTACTTACCTTCAGATTTCTATCCAGAAAACATTGTGGCCATTGACCTGTCTTACAGCAACATAAAACATTTTTGGACCACACCTAAGGTATTTCCTTGTACACACGTGTTTTCCTATTTGATACCTAATGATCCGAGAACTTATCTTCTTTTTTGTTCTATCGATGTCAGTGCTTTAGAAGGTTGAAAGTAATGAAGTTAAGGTACTGTTGTAACCTAACAACCACCCCTGACTTCTCGGAGATTACAAATCTCGAAGAGCTAGATCTTGAAGGTTGTGTGAATTTGGTTAGCGTTCACCCCTCAATTGGAATGCTCAAGAGGCTTGCTGTGTTAAATCTGAGAGACTGCAAAAGGCTTCAGAATTTTGCAGGTAGAGCGGAAACGGATGCCATTACACAACTTCCTTCTTTTGTATCCTCTCTAATAAACCTTGTATTCGGTGGACAAGGGAGGATTCAACCTAGATGGTGGACTTCAATCACTGCTCCTTTTGGTTTACTAAGTAAACAACAACATCCCCAAAGATCAGTTTCATTAGAAGGTTTACATATGTTAAAGAAACTGAATTTAAGCTACTGCAATTTAGAACAAGTGCCTGAGAGCATTGGAGGCTTATCATGTCTAACGGAGCTACACTTAGAAGGGAACAATTTATTAGAAGTGCCTGAGAGCATTGGAGGCTTATCATGTCTATATAGTCTAAACTTAGAAGGGAACAATTTATTAGAAGTGCCTGAGAGCATTGGAGGCTTATCATGTCTATATAGTCTAAACTTAGAAGGGAACAATTTATTAGAAGTGCCTGAGAGCATTGGAGGCTTATCATGTCTAAAGTATCTACTCTTAACAGGGAACAATTTTACTAGCTTGCCTGGAAGTTTGAGTCAACTTTCTCATCTTCAATTTCTTACACTTGATGGTTGCAAGAAGCTGGAAGTGTTGCCCGAACTTCCACATAGCCTAAATTCTCTTACTGCATCTGATTGCACCTCCTTAAGAGAAGTGTCGCGATCATATCAAGACCCATCCATGTTCAAATTTTTCAGCAATTGTCCAAAGCTGTTTAAGAATGTTACCATTGATAGCGAGGGGTCAATATCGAAGACTCAGTGTCTTGACTCATCTATAACTTCCCAAGGCTTTATTCACCAGCTTTCTGGTATCCTTGGGCTTTTGGGTTTCCAGACTAACAGATGTCAATTCTTCTTGCAAGACATTGGCCATCGTGTTTTAGATATAGCATATCATGGGAATAGCATTCCAGAGTGGTTTACAAATAGAAGTAAGGGAAAACATGTAAAGGTTGAATTACCATCAGATTGGTGTTATGATAAGTTTAGGGGATATGGAGCTTGTGTTGTTTTTAAGAGAAAAAAGCCTCACAAATTGAAATTGGAAGGATTCTCTCTAAATGGAGCTTCTCTGAATCCATACGGCTACATTCCACCTATAATTAGGGATTATTTTGAGAAAGAGGTGATAGGAATCCAAGATTCATATATGATATGGTTGCAATATACGAGATGGATGGATCCAAGGAAATGGAAGGAAGCAAAGGATTTTGTAACATTTTGTTTTGAAGAGAATAACGAAGATATTGAGGTGAAGGAGTTTGGTGTAAGACTAATTTGTGATGAAGATTTACACCACGGCACAAAGTTGAGCACTATGTTGCCAACTCAATCACAACATGGTGGGGCCATCTGCTATTATGGGCCTTCTGGAGTTATCCAATGGTCGTGCTAGTCCAATAACAAAGACGTTTGTTTATATACCAAACATATATTTTCCTAATAGATTGTAATTTTTATTTGTTAGTTACTCGTAGTCCAATTACAAGTTTGATTTATTACTCGTAAATATTAAGTTTTAGTTTTTTGTTGATAACGAAAATGTTTCCACCACGTGTTTGATGAAATGTATAAGATTAGAAATCATTTATTGTCATACAGGCAAACTATTATTCTTCGGCTTGTTTGTAGATTTTTTTCGATTTCTGACGGATTAAGAATAGATTGTGGTCTTTTGAAGTTGCGATGTGTAGAGTAAGATAATAATCTTGTTGCAGTTTGCCTTTTGAAAAATCTATTTCTTCCCTTTGGAGATGAGACTAAATGATTGTCGATTTAGAATCCTTCCTACATGTAAGTTTTATCCTAGACAATCCTCTCTTTTTTCCAGATATGTCTTGTTACTTTAATGTTAGCGGTACTTGAATAATTTGTTAGCGGTTCCTATATATAACTACTATGTTCAATTGATATTCTTGCTTCTAATAATTTGAATAATTCTACTCTCAAATCACAATTTAAGTAATATAGGTGGGTTGACCCTAAATCAACTTTAAACCCCACTTTTAAACCCTGTAAGTGCATATTCAGCTATGATATAAATACCTTTTCAAGTCATGCAATACATATTGCTTGATGAATATCTCATTATTACAACTAGAAAGGTACCAGCGTTGCGGCGACGGTTATCATTAATCAAAAATATTAGCGAACAATCTTTACCGCTTATACATTTCCCGTGACAACTTTACGAGTGGCAATAATTTTTTGGAGGACTAATTTACCAAATGTAACTTCGACGATACCAATTGCACTCCAAAACCAGAGAACTGCATTGCCACTTTCATCATAAATGGGCATTAATCTATATTACGAATAATTAATGAAGATATTGAGGTGAAAGAGTTTGGTGTAAGACTAATTTGTGATAGAAGATTTACAGCAAGAAGAAGACGGCACAAACTTGAGTAGTATGTTCCCAACTCAATCACAACATGGTGGGGCCATCAGCTATGATGGGCCTTCTGGATGTATTGCTTGGTCGTGCTAGTCCAATAACAAAGGCGTTTATTTATATGCCAAACTATATTTTTCTAATTGATTGTAATTTTTATTTGTTAGTTACTGGTAGTCCAATTACAAGTTTGATTTATTAATCGTAAATATTAAGTTTTAGTTTTTTGTTGATAACGAAAATGCTTTACTTTTTCCGTAGTAGACACCCACCACGTGTTTGATGAAATGTATATGATTAGAAATCGTTTATTATTATACCGGCAAACTATTATTCTTCGGCTTGTTTGTAGATTTTTTTCGATTTCTGACGGATTAAGAATAGATTGTGGTCTTTTGAAGTTGCGATGTGTAGAGTAAGATAATAACCTTGCTGCAGTTTGCCTTTTGAAAAATCTATTTCTTCCCTCTGAGATGAGACTAGATGATTGTCGCTTTAGAAACCTTCCTACATGTAAGTTTTATCTTAGACAATCCTCTCTTTTTTCTAAATATGTCTTGTTACTTTAATGTTAACGGTACTTGAATAATTTGTCTTGTTACAATAAGCATCTAACAATCAAAACCATATATTTATAGTAATCGCAATCCAATATTAGAATTTCTAGTCAAGATTATACCAAAGAAATATAGTAAAGTTCCCATGCAATGGAATCAAAGACAAGCAAGTGATACAAACACAAACTATCAAGCAGGTAGAAGAAAAGAAAATACATGGTAATCCCCATAAACAACTGTTATATTTAGCTAAGCATGTACATGTAATCTACCTATAATATATAGTTGCAACTGAAAATCATGTGTATGAGAAGAATAACTAATATCTTTATATCAATCCATACAGCACATCTTGTTGCTTGACATCATTTTTTAATTATATATAATTTTTGAAACTTAAACAAGTTTGCAATGTGTATGGGACTCCCACCCATCCTTCATGAATACAAAAACCCTCTTCACAGTATAATAATACCACCAAAGTCCAAACTAAAATGCCCATTTCCTTAAACGGTCCGCTTGACCCAAATGGATCTGAGTCATCAAATGAGTATGTATGACCATGGTCAAAACCCGCATTGCTACTCATTGAATCAAACCTTGCGAAACTACGGTCTTGTGCCGTGCTGCTCATTGAGTCGAATCTTGAGAAGTTATTATCATGTGTGGAGCTGCTCATGGAATCAAATCTCGAGAAGGTTTCTTGTTTGGGAGAACCTCGGTCAGTGGCACTGAAAGAATCGTATCTCGAGAAATTATCAAAGAAAGAATTCTCTGCTCCTCCCCCACTGTACCGTGGTGAGGTGCCAGCTCGAGAAGCTGGTGAGCCAGGAACCGAATCATCATTCTGGAAGAAACTATTACTGCCTTGCGGGGAATCACTTTTCCTTGGACTTGCAGTGAAGCTACTGGAGTCAAAGAAATAACTCTCTTCATTCCTGTAAAAATGAAGTTTTTTGCATTCATAGAGATACGTTTCCAATTGTTTTTTTATCTTCAAACAGCTTTGTTCTAGGTTTATGTTTTTCTAATTATGACAAGCATACCAAAACAGTTCGCAATTTGATACAAACCAGATATGGATTGGTTCAGTTTCCAGGTCCACTCTAGAGCAGTAAGTAGCATTAATTTTCAGATATGGATTGGTTCAGTTTCAGTATTAATTTTCACTCTAAAGCATTTATTTATCTTTTCATTTAGTAGCACATATGTAGCATTCTTCCACCTTACGTTGTAATACCCTTCTATAAACTTATACACTATCCATTGAATGCAATGATATAATTGAAAAAAAAGATATGAACTCACCTTAGCTGTGTCACTATTGAATCCCCACACCGAATCTACATCATCATTGTTGTCGAAAGTACCCCATCCTTGGTCATCAAAACCCCTAATAGAAGAAGATCGAACTCAATAAACAAGAGCAATAGACTAGTGCATGTTTAGATCTTTCCAGCAAACAAGGTATAGGTACACGTTTTGTTGTATTTAGACAATGAAAGATCAGACCATAAACATAATCCAATTGGTACCTTTCTGTGTCAGCATCAAAGCTCTTTCTGAAATGGTTAAATGAATCCTCCTTGGTTGGACTCTCAAATATCTTTTGTGTTGTGGGACTGCCAGCTGATTCAGTCTCGAAAGGCTTCTCTGACTTCCTGTCAGCATTTGAATATGAATCCTCGGAAACATCATCCATAGTAGAGGAGTTTTCTGCCTGAGATGTGGATTTGGTATTTGCAGGCACCGTAGCATCAAATGAGAAACCTGTCATTGCAAACTAGTTTAGTGCAAAGTGCAAATGTGGTTGAAGAGAATAACGTGAGAACACGGGTCAAAACGGATATTTTGTGTGGAACACGGGTCGGATTGACCCACCAACGATGATATCTTTTAACAAAATGAACTGACATTGCTCCTTCTCTGATATATAGTTACTACGAGTATAAAAGAAAGAGTGTCAAACCTTCATCTTCGAATTTATCCCAATCCTCATCCCACACGGCAGATATCTCTGGAACTCCAGGTTGCCAACCTTGACAAACAAAATAGGTGAACCATAACGCAATATCAATCATTTTATTATAATATTATACAGATACAGTGACATTATTGCTAATGGAGTATTCCTGATAGCATGAGATGAAAGATGATACCCTTCGGAAGCTCAATAACCGCAGTTGACTTGACATCAATTCCATGTTTTTTGCAACGTTCAGTTAAAGCCTTCAGTAGTTGATTAAAAACAAAAGCTCAATAACCTGGGTCAGCCGAATATATGTTTAATGATTTATTATTTTATATTTATTTGATTAAAAACAAAAGGTGAAAAAAAATGATGGGTCAGTCAAGCTGTCCTTAAAACTTACTAAAATCTGTTACCCGGGATCATATGGAAGTAAATGAACTTACTTGAAGGATACCATCAGCGCTGCCACCCTGATCCATTTTCACAAGTGCCTGATTCAACTCCATCTTCCTCTCCTAAAAGTCAACAGAAAATTTAATTCAATTAACATAAAATAGATCTAAAGTGCACTAAGCTGCCAGTCCAGTAGAAAGTAATAACGCAATGCTATTTCTTAGGCCATTTAGCAATTTTAAAGTAGAGGGAGCAATTCAACGCAATTATAACTGGCCAAACGGCTTAAAAGTCGACGAGTGTTTACAACATACTAAATTGACTTGTTCAAACAAAATTAACAGACATTGTAATAAATCTTAATAAATTTACCCAGCCCATCCATGTGCCACCTATAATTCCCAACATTTTCCGTTTCACTACCGTCTTTTAAGTAATGAGAATAAGTGTAATGTGATAGTGAGTCTGGTCCCATTTTTTGACGTAAGAAGAAAAGGGACAACACCCACCCAAGTCGTATAGTTTTTTTTATCGTTTTTCTGGGTGAAAAAATAATTTATTTTGTGTGAGAGAATAAAACAGGTGATTCTACCTGAATATCATGAAAAGATGCCTCCTCAATAGTTAACTTAGAGGCCACTTCTGCCACCTGTTTGTACTTCTCTTCATATTTCTTAGCAAGCATCTCTGCCTGGAATTAGATAATGACAAATATCAAGGACCGCGAAAAAACCAAAATCAAAAGATAGAAAGAAAGAAGACATGATTTCAAATCGCCAATATACCTCACGTTTATCAGCTATCGCTCGTTCTCTAATCTCATTAAGGCGGTTATCACATCTGCTTTTGTATAAAACCTGGTGAAGAAAGGAGGTGAGAACACATGTCTTCCCATATATAGTATATAATGCAGTAAATTTATGGGCAGGCGTTGATCCATATATTGAGAAGAATGGCTACTCACGAGATCTTGCATTTTATTCCTGTAGAAGGCCATCTTTTCTCTACAATCCAGAATTTCCTTCTCATCTTCAACCCTTTAACACCAATGGAAACCAATCGAAATTACTAGAATGTGAATAACATTTAGATATACAGCTAAACGCTCGCCTAAGTATAGATTTCATGCCTGGCTTAACCTCGAAAGTGAGATCGCACCTGGCTCAACTGTTCATGGGTAGAAACTAGAGAGCACTAACCAGTGCAATACTCTTTAGTTGGTATCATTATCACTTGTTATATCGAAGGATTACTCTAAGGAACTATCAGATGGTTTGGACCAAATTGTAAGTTGGAAGACCTTTACACTTAGAAAATTGGAAAAACATTGGACCAGTAATCATTACAAGGCATTGTCTCCCCACCATGCCTCCTCGTTTTCATACAGGAATCAAGTTCAACAGTTATATCAAAACTATTACTAGCCTCATCCAGCACGTGCCAAGAGCAATATTACATTTACATTTGCCGGTCCATTAGCAATCAACCACTACGCCTTTTGTATGTATAAAAGACCAAGATTAATCTTGACTTTCACTGTCATATCGCCATCTTCTATAAAACAGGCTCATAAATAACTTGTTAGCAGAATTGCACTTGATGTTATTTAACGAACATTGCAACATTTCACAAATTGTTATAAAAATGGTTTGGGATAAAGGTAACTAGTTGATAGTGATTGTTGCAATTCATTGATACAATTAGGTATGTTTTAAAAAAGTCATTATATAAGATATCATCGACAAACATTTCTAGAACAACATGTAACTGCATATAGAGTCTCTAGTCCAAATTTTCATTTCATGGGACACAGTGAGTATTCATCATTCATTTCATTTTGCAATATGCAAAATTGGAAATCTTGACCAGCGTGAAAATGATGAAACTCACTTTTCTGGGGCTACTATAAGTATTAACCTGACCATGGGCAGAAGTGAAAACATCCAAAAATTTCAAATAACTCAATACACAGAACTATAAGAGGCAAATGCGTGTAACCCTTACAGACAAAGCAACAAGTTGGCCCCCCAAGTAACATTCAAGTGAGTTAAACTCATGATGAATAATTGGTCCATTATATCCTTTAACATTCGACCAAAGCCTGTTCAAACCTTTCCCATAAAGAGACGACCAACATTAATAAACTCTCAAATAGCGATGCCAAACACGACGTATTCCAAAGGAACATACTTACAGCTTGGATTGCTGAGCTTTAAAGTCCTGAAACAGATGTCATAGAGAGCCTCATTGTCAAGAACCATTACATTCATCAGCATTTTAGACCAACTAGTGGACCAATAGTGTGTCATTATAAGGTTCCACGACAATATCAGATACTTTTGGCGAAGGCAAAACTGAGAATGTAAGCATCATTCGGTCAGGGTATTCCTCTCTGACCTTTGAAATCAAGAGTGTCCCCATCCCAGAACCATACCACCTCCAAGTGAATGGCAGACCTGAAAACCTGTCATAACGTTAACCAAATGCAATTAGTAATCAGTGAGTCAATAACCATATTCAAATTCCAAACACATTACAAGCTGTAACAACAAAGCAATAATATTAGTCATAGTTAACTTAAAGATCTCAAAAGTCAGTGAGGCCTATTAATAAATCTCACCAGTTAATACTCAATATATAACTTTAAAGAAGTAACTGGTCCAATAGAGTACTAATTTCTCATTCAAATATGACTTCAAAATTTACATATCAATTTGGCAGTATATTCATGAACAACAAAAATTATTTCAAAAATGTTTCATACATCATACATGTATAGTATACAACTTATGAAGATCAAGCAATACGAACTCACATTTCAGATCTAGATCACAACCATAAATAGATACGACGACAACTACTAAGCAAAAAACTGACACGATCATTAACAAGAAAACCAAAATATATATACCTTGTAACGAATCACAATTCTCAGCCACTTTCCTAACAATATCAAGCACCGAATCAATCAACTCCGCGCCTTCTGTATAATGCCCTTTAAACCAGTTATTTCTCAGCCTCTTTCCTAACACTCAAGCACCGAATCAATAAACTTTGTGCCTTCCGAATATGACACCTGTCAGTAAGATATGCAAATGGTTAGATACTAAAGATAAAAGTTTTAATGTATTCGTTGAACTTGCTTCAGCTTTCATCAAATTGCTCATAAACTAATGGAGCTTTTCATTATGTTAGGTACTGAAGGATGACGTTAGTTTCAGCACAGCGGTCTACACTAAATCCAAAAGCCCCACTGTTTGTCCCAGCTATTGTCCGCCAAGTGTAACATATTTTAATACTCTATGCAGTCAAACACCTGTCATTATCCCCAGCAAGTTCATTATCTCAACCTCAAGTATTGTTATATTCTGCAACGGTTTTAGTTGAAGTTGAAAAGACAGCAAGTTGAAGTTGACGTCTTGACAATGGATAATACATCCAGCAATGTCTTTATCACCCCCATGAGCTTTCTTACCACTGTTAAAGTCTTTGAACGCCTATGTACAAAAGATAACAAAACAAGGTTAGAAGAGGTGTATAAATACCCATGAAAAGGAACAAGTGCAGCTACTTCAACGCTAAAAAAGACTTCATCCAACAAATACCACCAAATTCCTTCATAACTAGCGACTGCCTTCTGTGCATCAAATTAAATGTAAATGGATGCACTAAACATGCAAATGGATGCACTAATATGTCCAAATAGATGCACTAAACATGCAAATGGATGCACTAAACATGCAAGTAGATGCGATAACGCTTATTTTAGACTCATTATTGACTCATTCAATTATAAGTAACAAGAACAGTCTTGGCAAAATGCACACAGATACACAACTACAGGCTCAAAGGAGTTAACAAAGTTGTGAGTTGTCAGATTTGGTGAACACAAAAAATAGCATACCAGCAAAGTCAACTCCAGTAAACCTTGGATAAAAAGATAACGGTATCCGTCTGTTACCTCTGCATACGTAAATGGGTTGAGATTGCCCTGAGCAGCTAACTTGGCATGCCTAGCATACTCTTCATAGAGAACATCAAATTTCTAACAATCTATTATAGTAAAAGTGATACTTTATAGAAAATTGTGTCTACTATTAGTGAGCGTACTTAAAAGATCATAAGTTCCTCATTACGGATTGATAAGCTTATTAACTTAAGATAATGAACTTAACTAAGCCAAAACAAAAGTTGACCAGTCCATCAGCCCTAAAAATAATCTTATAAGCTTTTCATGTAAGAAATCCATATGCCTCATAATCCAGACAAAGCTAAAGCAAACACACAATAAAGCAAACAACTATAATCTCATATTCGGATAAATGACAGCATCAAGTATTTATAAGAAAAAAAACTCCCAAAAATGTATAACATAAAACATGTAACATAAAATTAGATAGGCATAAAGAATCGTTTTCAGTTGACATGTAAAACCATATTGGGGTGTTTACTTTGGCTTATTTGTTTGGGCTTATGAACTCAGTGAAAACCTAATGAGCTAGTTCTATAGGGTTTATAAGCTTATCTACTCAAACTTGACCTTAAATAAGCCATAAGTTTGAGCATAAAAACTGATAAAGGCCTACAGTAGAGCTTATAAGGTTTTAAGAGTTTCAGAAACAACGAAACCCCATAACCGACTAAAAATCTAAAGCAAACACAAAATTAATCAAATTAAAAGTAAATCAAGTACACTCAATGTAATAACATTAAGCATTTTTTATTTTCATTTGACACTTACCAAACCTGGGGTATTTGCTTTGGCTTATTCGTTCAGATTGTGGACTCAATGAAAAGCAAATGCCCTCCTTCATAGAGCATATAAGCTTACCAACTTAAGCTTATGACGTAGGCCAAGACTAGGGTTCCAATCCCTTTTTAACGTGTTGACACATATTTCACCGTTTATTGCTATGTTTGGGTGGAAGATCTTGGTCAAAAAATAACCTATAAACAGAAACAAAATGAAGATGAATATCAGTAAAAAGAGTAAGATATAAGATGAATATCGTAATCAGAATTGTATGAACTTATGATCAAACCTTTTGGAGGTGAGTGTGGGAAGTCATGGGACATAACCAATTTCATCTGAAATGCACCATTTTCGTATGGAGTACCAGCTGCGTACCGGATATACTTGGTCAAAAGTCAAAATAGAGAAACAAAAGAAACTTCATTTATAGAAGTTGTGAATCAAAGCTATGAACTTAGTTTTAATGAAGTCTTCATTTATAAGGGAAAGTACTGATCTAATACGATCCAAAATTTCTGAACGAGGACATGTACAAGATTAAAAAATGGACTAATATTTCCAACGATGTAAATGGATGCACTAAACATACATGTTGATGCTTAATATGTCCAACGATGCACTAATCATACTCATTGATCCCCTAATATGTCCAGCGATGCACTAAACATACAAATGGATGACCTACTATGACCAACGATGCACTGATCTTACTCACTGATGCCCTAATATGTTCATCGATGCACTAAACATACAAACGGAGCCCTACTATGACCAATGATGCACTAAACATACACACCGATGCCTTAATATGTCTGATGATGCACTACACTAACCATACTCACTGATGCACTAATGTGTTCATCGATGCACTAAACATACAAACAGATGCCCAAGTATTTCCAACGATGCACTAAACATACAAATGAATGCTCTAATATGTTCAACGATGCACTAAACTTACAAACTCATACACTAAACACACACTGATGTCTTTAAATGTCTAACAATGCACCAATCATAATCATTGATGCCCTAACCATACTCACCAATGCTCTAATATGTTCAACGATGCACTAAACATACAAAAATTCAACCTGATGCATCAGCCACAATCACAGATGCACTAATACAATCTGATGCTCTAACGTGCAATCTCATGTTGCAAATATACAGAAAGATGCCCTGAGATGTCATATCAATCAATAATAAACACATATGCTTTAAATTAGTGCATCGCATTTCATAAAATCTTATTCAGACATTTTATCAAACACTTGGCGAGCAATTTTAATAAACGCATTTTTGATGCATTTCTTTTGTCAAAACTTTAAAAATCATTCTGAATCTACACAAATGTCCTAATTTTACACATTTTTACAAAAAGACTAAGTATCATACTTGTGCCTTAATAACGACATAACACGGAGTTTTTTTTTTTTTTTTTTTTTTTTTATCAACATACCTGATTCCACTGATGCCATAATTCAACTGTGTCTGTTTGATCAATTGTGTGTTTGATGGTAGTGTGTGTATGTGTGATTGATCAGAGTGTGTGTTTGATCGGAGTGTATGTGTGATTGATCAGAGTATGTGTTTGATCGGAGTGTGTGTGTGATTTGAGTGTGTGTATATGTTTGATGGGAATGCTTATGAAAATGACCATGGGTGATGTTTGGTTTTTTTTTTTTTTTTTTTTTTTTTTTTTTAATTTCACCCTGAAGTTTGAAATGTTTGAAATGTTATGGAAGGATTACTCTAAGGAACTATCAGACGGTTTGGACCAAATTGTAAGCTGGAAGACCTTTACACTTAAAAAATTGGAAAAACATTGAACCCGTAATCATTACAAGGCATTGTCTCCCCACCAGGACTCCTCGTTTTCATACAGGAATCAAATTCAACAGTTATATCAAAACTATTACTAGGCTCATCCAGCACGTGCCAAGAGCAATATTACATTTACATTTGCCGGTCCATTAGCAATCAACCACTACGCCTTTTGTATGTATAAAAGACCAAGATTAATCTTGACTTTCACTGTCATATCGCCATCTTCTATAAATCAGGCTCATTTATAACTTCTTAGCAGAATTGCACAGTTTCCACTTGATGTTATTTAACGAACATTGCAACATTTTACAAATTGTTATAAAAATGGTTTGGGATAAAGGTATCTAGTTGATAGTGATTGTTGCAATTCATTGATACAATTGGGTATGTTTTAAAAAAGTCATTATAGAAGATATCATCCACAAACATTTCTAGAACAACATGTAACTGCATATAGAGTCTGTCTCGAGAGAGAAAAAAAAAAAAAAAAGAAAAAAAAAAATTGATACTAGCAATCGAAAAATTGAAATTATGAATTGAATAATTTACCTTTGAAGAATAAGCGGAGCTGAAGCCGTTGTTTTTATCAATTGAAATTTTACTCGTAATGTTTTATTTGGGGCTGTAATCATCCTTTGAAATTGAAATTATCAATTGAATAATGAACTCAAGATACAAAAAATAAAAAGATATTTGTATGGTTACTTATGTAATTAATTTGATGCAACTAAGAATTGGGTTTTTGGTCTGGGAATTGAGATTGATAACTGGTTTTTTTTTTTTTTTTTTTTTTTTTTTTTTTTTGCTATATCTAATTTTAATCATGATTTGTTATTATTAGAGTAAACTCCAAAATACATCCCCGTGGTTTACCAAATTTCGCATCATACATCCAAATCTTTTTTTTCTAACTTATACATCCACCGTTAGTAAAAGTTAAACACCATACATCCACGAGGACGAACGGTGCAAACCATTTCTCCGTTATCTCCTAACGAGATAGAAAATGTTTGCACTGTTAGTCCTATGGGTTAAGTCTATTTGCACCGTTAGTCCTTTGTTACGTTTTCGTCCGCTTTTTTACGTTTTCGTCTGCTTTTTAACGTTTTCGTCCGATTTTTTACGTTTTCGTCCGATTTTTTTCGTTTTCGTCCGATTTTTTACGTTTTCGTCCGATTTTTTTCGTTTTCGTCCATTTTTTTACGTTTTCGTCTGTTTTTTTACGTTTTTGTCCGATTTTTTACGTTTTCGTCCAATTTTTTACATTTTCGTCTGTTTTTTTTACGTTTTCATTCGATTTTTTACGTTTTTGTCTGATTTTTTACGTTTTCGTCCGATTTTTTACGTTTTTGTCTGATTTTTTACGTTTTCATCCAATTTTTTACGTTTTCGTATGTTTTTTACGTTTTCGTCCATTTTTATACGTTTTCGTCCGCTTTTATACGTTTTCGTCCGCTTTTTTTACATTTTTGTCCGATTTTTTACGTTTTCGTCTGTTTTTTTACGTTTTCGTCCGATTTTTTACGTTTTCGTCCGATTTTTTATATTTTCGTCTGTTTTTTTACGTTTTCATCCATTTTTTTACGTTTTCGTCTGCTTTTATACGTTTTCGTCTGATTTTTTACGTTTTCTTCCAATTTTTTACGTTTTCGTCTGTTTTTTTACGTTTTTGTCTTTCTTTTACGTTTTTGTTCAATTTTTTTCGTTTTCGTAAGATTTTTTTTGTTTTCGTCTATTTTTTTACGTTTTCGGTCAATCGCCAATGTCGCTACTAAATGTTAAACCCTATTGTCTACCACTTTTAACCTCGTGTACGCCATTGGTTATCGGTGTATCACGTCCACCACTATCCTACTTGCCAAGGTAGGTTAATGATTCATATTGGCGTCATTCACTTGGTTATCGTTTACTAAACAACTATAATCAACAGGTAGCTATGGTCTACGCAATGGCGTATGTCTATAACAACACATAAATCATCCAAAACACACATTAAATAAACTAAATAACTTGTATCATAAAATCAAAAAGGTTCATAACAATGCAAGCACAAAAGGCTTAGCCTTGCATAACAAATGATAAGCAAAGATTATTCAGAGTAGACAAGATAATTGAAATCATAATTGAAATCATAATTAAAAATTGATAATCAAACGTAAAAAAGTGGACGAAAACATAAAAAAGCAGACGAAAATGTAAAAAATTGGACGAAAACGTAAAAAACATACGAAAACATAAAAAATTGGACGAAAACGAAAAAAATCGGACGAAAACGTAAAACAACAGACGAAAACGTAAAAAAAGAGACGAAAACGTAAAAAATTAGACGAAAACGAAAAAAATCGGATGAAAACGTAAATAATCGGACGAAAACGTAAAAAATCAGACGAAAACATAAAAAAGCGGACGAAAACGTAAAAAAATGGATGAAAACGTAAAAAAACAGACGAAAATATAAAAAATCGGACGAAAACGTAAAAAAATGGATGAAAACGTAAAAAACACAACAGAAAATGTAAAAAATTGGACGAAAACGTAAAAAATCAGACGAAAACGTAAAAAAAAAGACAAAAACGTAAAAAAATGGACGAAAACGAAAAAAATCGGACGAAAACGAAAAAAATCGGACGAAAACGTAAAAAAACAGACGAAAACGTAAAAAAAAATAGACGAAAACGTAAAAAATTGGACGAAAACGTAAAAAATCGGACGAAAACGTAAAAAATCAGACAAAAACGTAAAAAATCGGACGAAAACGTATAAAAATGGATGAAAACGGAAAAAAACAGACGAAAATGTAAAAAATCGGACGAAAACGTAAAAAAAAACAGACGAAAACGTTAAAAAACAGACGAAAACGTAAAAAATCGGACGAAAACGAAAAAAATGGGACGAAAACTTAAAAAATCGGACGAAAACGTAAAAAAACGGACGAAAACGTAAAAAATCGGACGAAAACGTAAAAAAAGCAGACGAAAACGTAAAAAAGTGGACGAAAACGTAACAAATCGGACGAAAACGTAAAAAACCCATAGGACTAACGGTGCAAACATTTTCTATCTCGTTAGGAGATAACGGAGAAATGGTTTGCACCGTTCGTCCTCGTAGATGTATGGTGTTTAACTTTTACTAACGGTGGATGTATATGTTAGAAAAAAAAGATTTGGATGTATGGTGCGAAATTTGGCAAACCACAGGGATGTATTTTGGAGTTTACTCTTATTATTATTTAAAAGATAGTTTGATGCTAATGTGGTTTAAATGTAAATCCTCACGTTTTATTTATTTATTTATTTATTTTATTATTTTTGGTTTTTTTAAAGTTTGGTATGAAACATATTTTTTAATTGTCGTAATTTGCAAAGAATTAGATTTGTGGTTCATTTTTGTGGAGTTAAAAGGGTTTAAAGTTGGTGTTAGGGACCAACAAAGTTTTTTTTTTTTTTTTTTTTTTTTCCTCAGCCAATATACTACTTTATCCGTCTCATATTAAGTGTCCACTTTTCAAATGCACAAAGTTTAGGAAATTCCACTAACTACACTCTCCACCAATCAATTATCATTATTACCCACTAAAGTCTATTCTCATTGGTTGTAATACAATATGGACACTTACTTTGGGACATCCCAAGATTTCATTGTAGACACTTAATATGGGACGGAGGAAGTATATTACTAGCATATACACGGGTAAAATAGTCATTTATTGGTATTAGAATGTTTCATTAAGCGCAAAAAAAAAAATAAATAAAATTAAATAAATAAATAAATAAAAAATGATTAAGCAACTAAAAACAATAACAATATTATAAATTTTGAGTGAGAAAACGTTCATGTTTACTTAACCCACGTAGCTTCTTATAGCCACAATACTATTTAAGTTCATTATGATTAGATCACATAGTCGATGATATTTTATAAGAGAGGAAGCGATGAGTGTGGAACTAAGGAGCATCTGAAGGGAGTGGAGAGGCACCATAATTCCCTGCATCCATGTTCATTAGCTGTGGCGGCGGGCACTTATAATAACATAAACAACGAGTATTAATAAAGCATATTCCCGCAGCATTTGGTCCATATTTAACATCACATCCATGATTACACATATAAAAGTCGCATCCACCAGGTGTGTGGATACGACCTATACAAGTTTTTGCCGCCATAAGTAACTCCATACCTGCAAATGCATAATGCATATGTCATCATTTAAGGATTATATGGTTTTGCATAATATTAAGATAGTAACACGACCAACTAATTTCTACTTTAATTTTACATTTCAGCGGCTAACAAATATTTGTGTAGTTTTCACCTGGTAAGAAACTCAAAACTGGTTTTACGCATCACATGAACAAAAATGGCGAAAAACAACTAATATGAGAAAGTTTGTCTAGGTTCTATAAGTTTCGGTCGTAAATGTTATAAAACAAAGTATGTATTGAAGATTACATGTGAACATGAAAAATACAACACATATGGTGAAAAACGTAAATTTTGCCATGTTTAGCTGCATGTGTGATGTTGATAGAGTGTGTAGTGTTTTAAGATGCTTATGATAAATATTGAATATGAAATTGTTATCCGTCATATATACTTAATTCGTTCTCTTATCATCATAAACTTATTTTTAATTGCCAAAGTCCACATTATATATATATAACACACTTTTATATGCCACTCGTTACACCCCGTGCCCGCTGATCGGTGTATTTTACATACACCTCATAGCATGTTAATTACGCATTGTTTCATTATTATTCGTTGTTATACATGTACTTTGAGGGTGTTTTGTGATTATGTAGGTTATGCGCGAAAATGAGCTAAAGTTGCGATATTACAAGCTTAAAATAAAGACATGAGAGATTTGGACGTTGTTGCATTCGAGCTTCGTTTTGATTTAAAGGGCCACGGAATGAAGAATGAGAGTTGCACAATTAAAATATAAATGTTGTTTAACACTTGGGCCATCTGGCCTGTTGGATCGTACGCAGCAAAATGAAGAGATAAGAAAAGGCCCTTGGCCTGTGTAACACCCCCAATTTCATGATACGCAGCGGAATTCAAACTGGGTGTTACTTGATGGCACAACAATCATAATAATAGAAAACGATCTCTACTGAGTCGTTTTAAAAAGGATTTATCATTCAAATTATAATATATCAGAGTTTACAAAAGAGGTCCCAAAAGGTTCCATAATTACAAAATACATCAATATAAAGTCATTTGATGTCTTTTTGAATGATAAAATATGTTATAGCCTTCTTGATTGAGCCTGTGCCCCTCCGTGCCATCCCTGATCATTATGCACCTGAAATACATGCTAAAAACTGTCAACACAAAGGTTGAGTGAAATTCGTAGGTTTAGTTAAATCGTTTGAACACAATATGTTAGTAGTGTGAGTTATAAATTCACACTCATGGTTGGAAAACAAAACGGTTATTATTTCACTAAGCTCATGATAACCAAAACATTAACATCGAACCAACAATATTGGTATATTTGTAACATAGAAGCCCTACCAAGGTAATTTGCCATTATACCCCTAGATCTCAAATATAGTGCGTTTGTTTGAACTCGTGGTTGTTCAACACAAACGGGATTCGTCAATCCCAATAGGCCTACTCACAATATTCGCGCTCACTCGCAAGTGACTAATGGTTCATGATATAGGGACTTCGAACATGGCAATTGTTACTTAGTGACAATAAAACATAGTCGGGTAGCATACAGTAGAAAGCATTGTGTTCGAGTAGAAAAATAGTAGCATGTATCCCCCCTACGGGTGTGTAAACTAGTTAAACAATAGAAAGTAGGGCTACGAACTCACCGTGAGTTTGATGGTGTCTTAGTGCCTTAACGAATTCGATGGATAAATCGGGAAACCTCTAAGTGCAACCTATAATACGACGTTGCGACTTAGGTTGGAATAATGTATAAGAATACAAAATGTGCATATATATGTCTTGCAAATTCTTCATGATGTAGTTACTTTGTATGTCGTGTAGGTTGTTGTATGAAAACGGTTTATGGAACATGTATAGTTTGTATATCTTGTACTACCGTTTGGGCCATCGTAATTCAGAGGTCATGTAGTAAACGTTTGAGGAGCCAGGACACTTTAACTCGTAAATCCACAACTCGTCGATCCGTTTACCCAAATGAACCCCTCACACAAAGCTCCCTACTATTGTAGTATTTGATAGAAAATATATGTTTTTGATATTTAAAAGTTACATGTGTTCGGCTTATAAAGCCTTAAGGTCTTTAGCCGTGACTTTGCCGTGGCTTTGGTTATGGTTACATGGTCTTGAGACTCGTCCTTGGCTTTAGCTGTGGCTGTGGTCTCGGCTTAAGGTCATTAGACCTCATGGTTCTACTTGGTTGTGACTTATTACATGATCACTTGAGTAATACATAGGGGCTGTTAAGATTTTGGAAAATTATCTCATTCGTAAAGCATTTTCATGAATCGAGGTCTAAAGCTTGTTTGAAGAAAACGTCGTTCCGGATAACTTTCGTGTTTTAACTTTTTGATGAAACGAACCAGAAGGGCCTCTAAATTTTACTTCAGTTCGGGGACAGTAGGCTGTTAAGATTTTGGAAAATTATCTCATTCGTAAAGCATTTTCATGAATCGAGGTCTAAAGCTTGTTTGAAGAAAACGTCGTTCCGGATAACTTTCATGTTTTAACTTTTTGATCAAACGGACCAGAAGGGCCTCTAAATTTTACTTCAGTTCGGGGACAGTAGGCTTTTGGGCAGTTTCGGCGTTTTGGTTTTGCTAACTTCTTTTGGTCATATCTTTTGACTCGTGTACTCGTTTTCGATGATTCAAATTGCTACGTTTTCCTTTTAAAGTCCTATATAACAGTATGTAATTTTCTAATATCATGTTTATACCATTTTGGACGAATTTTACCATATAAGTCACTAGTTTCCTTGACAAATTAACATATGTTAACATATAATGTTTTTAACTTGTTTTAAGTGTTTATTTACATCATCAACATAACACAAGGAACATATATAGCATGAATGAAGCATAAAAAGCATGATAATGATATTGAACAAGAAGATGTGTTAGGGTTCTCTTACAACTTTTGGCTTTCAAGTGAAAGGAGACTAAGAACAAGGAAAGAACTTTGATTGAACAAGAAGTAGAAACTCTTGCTTGCAACTTCCTTGATCTCTTGACAACCACTTGTGATGACTTGGAAGAACACTTGAAGACTTCTACTAGAACTCTTCTTATGTTGATGGAAGGTTATCAATAGAAAAGATGAACTTGAACTTTGGATCAACCAAAAACTTAACAAGAGTTTTTGTATTGATATTGCACTTGTACTCTATGATAAAACTTGAAGTAAATTAGCTAATGAAAGGGTGTTGTGTGCTGAGTATGAGGCTGAATATAGAGAGGAGGAGAGGGCTTATATAGGGTCTTAAGGAGGTTACATGTATGACTTAGTCAAAGCTTACTAAGAAAGCTTTAACACATGTATGCATCCTAAGTGTTAGTTTTTGTGTATAAATATTAATATACGTATGTCCGGTTTCGAACCCGAGGCTCAGGATTGCACACATTAACGTGAGAGTTTCAATGATGAATAATTAAATATGTTTCATTATATTTATTTATTCATTTCACCAATAAAAACACTTAACGACGGTTAGGACTTAACGGGGTTTTAACTAACGACCGTTAAAGGACTAAACGTGAAAATAGGAAAGAAGGATCTAGAATCCCTTGTGGGATGTTGTGATCGGCCGAACCCTCCCCATTAGGGTTAAGGGTCGTTTTGGTTAGCTTGGGCACAAAGAAAAGAAAAACTATAAATACCATTCATTGTGTTTTGGTTTTTTACTAATCTTGGATCCCCAAAGTAGCCAAACTTCTTCTCCTCTCTTCCCTCTTGCTTGAACCGATCGACCTCTTTCTAAATCCAATAGGATTTGTCGATTCTTAGTATAAGCAATCAAGTGTTTGGTTATTGGTGATCAAGAAACTAGCTTTTCTCATTGAAACGCTATCATTACGTGTGTACAGGAACGAGTGACAAGCTTCCTTTAGCTTGTGATCTTGGTTTGATCGATCCACACTTAAATCCTATTAGGGTTTATAACTTGTTCTTGTTCAAGAGATTCCTTGTTCTTGCTAGGAATCAATAAGGTACGTATCTATTTATGTTTAATTAATTACATGTTCTTGTAGATCTATTTCGCTGCGTGTGCTTGATGATTTTATGTGTTTATGATTTATTTATAGTTCACATATTCCAACAGTGGCATCATGAGCCTCGTTTAGAACTTGTAATTAATTACTTAAACCTAAAAATTGGATCTTGTAGAGATTACATGCAATATTAATTTTAGGGTTTGTTTATTTTTTTTATGAAACCCTAATATGGTTCGATCCATATTAATTAAAAATTAGGGTTTTAGTTTTTTAATTAAAACTTGAGAAACCCTAGGATTGCATGAAAATTTTTAGGAATTAATTAGTAAATACCGTATGTGATGTTACTAATTAATTAGATACGTACATGAGATATTGACATAATAATATGGAATGCATGATTATGTGATCAATATGGTATCCTTGACAAATCTTGCATATTTGTCATGGTTTGATTTGAATGATTTTGTATTGAATTATATGCTACATGATTTAAATAAATCTTAAATTGGGGAAGACCTCAATATATATTAATTAAAAAGTTATGTGCAATGTGGTATCTAACTAACCAAAACTTACGCGGCCAAGTTATTTGGTGTCTGTGGACCATTGGGCACAATGAGCTCGAAAACCAATGGGAGTTTTGTTAGTTACATACATTTAAAAATTTCACATAGAATTAATATTAGGATTTATTGAAAAAGGTTTGCATGTGGCTATATGATATCGTGGATGATCATATATTTGTTATTATGTGTTTATTTATTTTATTTTTTTGTAATTACTTGATCTTTGTGTTTATATATTATGATGGATTGCAACACACAAGAGGGTAATTTTCATAATAAAAATAAATAAGACTAATAACTATGAAACCTTTGTAGTAATTTTATTTATTGCCAAGTCTTATGTGCCGACAGTGGTTCACTTCGCACGGTAATTTGCTCCCAGGCGAGACTAGCAAATTAATAAATTATTACATAAAATTGTTTTAGCAAGAAAATCATATTTTTTTAGTTGATTGATTGCAACTGTACAAAAGTGGTCGAAGCGGCGGACCTATTATTGACAAACTATAAAGTGGGTTTAAGGTTGGCTCACATTAAATTGTGACCTTAAAGGGGCACGGTTTTAACCAGCTTCGGCGGCTGTCGTCCCTCCGCTCGCCTGTGCGTCAATAATAGACTTACCAAGTACACCATGAAAAAGTACGAAGCATCTTAAGGCAATGTTGTAATTTTCTCAACGCCTCAATTAAAAAATTTTGATGATTTGAGCGACGAATAAGTAAACGATTTTGTTTTGAAAATATATATATGATACAAAGATGAATGCATGACATCTTTGTACATATTTTTTGATTTTACACATCAAAATTATTACCCTAAAATTTAAGTGATATGCCGACCAATTAACATGGAAACACTTAAGATGACATTCTATCATTACTAGCAGCCTCAGCTGATGTGATGATTCAAAGAATGAAGTCAATAGGGGTAAATTGAGCACTCCCATTACTAGCAGCCTCAGCTGATGTGATGGAACGGCGTCAATTTACACGTTTCTAAATTGGTTAACTTAATTGAGCACTTTCATTACTAGCAGCCTCAGCTGATGTAATGAAACGGCGTCAAGGCATAAAGATTTGGGGATGAAACATGCTTACATTTTGCAACTGATGTTGGCAATATAATGTAAGTCCCAAGATTTCTAGGAATTGCAATTTGACATTGGCAATTGGGTGATCCCGTACCTTATTGAGCACTTTCATTGCTAGCAGCCTCAGCTGATGTAATGAAACGACGTCAATTAGGATCCTAGATTTCAGTGAAAATTAAATGGTTTTTAACCAATGGGTGTTTAATTTTCATGAAATGTTTAAATTATCGAAAGTACTAACTTTTGAACTTTTTTCTGTAGAAATGGCCCAACCCGGAAACTCGTCAAACTTAACCTCCTGTTTCAAGATGATGCTTGAAAAGGAAAAATTGACTGGGACTAAGAACTTTAACAATTGGTATCGAAATCTAAGGCTTGTTCTTAGAATTGCCAAACGTTCTGAATGTCTTACTGAGGACCTTCCAGAAGCTCCTCCTGCAAACTCGCCTAATGAAATACTTAGGGAGTACAATGAAGCCTATGACAAGCACAATGATGCGGCTTGTCTCATGCTATCGGGAATGGATGATCAACTGGTAAAACAGTTTGAGAAATATGGCCCGAAAAACATGATTGATGAACTGACACGAATGTTTCAGAAATCTCCTATGGCTGAATTGTATGATGTACTTGACAACTTGGGCAAGTGCAAGCAGGAAGCAACAAAACCTGTAAGTGATCATGTGCTTGAAATGAAAGGTTATCTTGACCAACTAGATGCACTTAATTGCGGGTATGTGGAAGACGTTAAAGTTGGCCTCATCAACAAATCCCTCAATGAGGACTTATATGGTGATTTCGTGCGCAACTTTAACATGCATTGCAAGGGGAAGACATTTTCTGAATTGCATGCAATGCTCATTGAGCATGAGAAGGGACTCAATAAGAAAGCTCCTACACCTGCTGTTATGGCAATTAGAGGTGGTAGAGTAGCTAAGCCCGGTAAACCGAAGCATGTGAACAAGAAAGGAAAGGGCAAAGCTGACAAAGGCAAGCAAATTGTGACTTATCAGCAAAAGCCAAAGAAGCAGAATCCTCCTCCCAAGAAGGATTATCCCAAAAAGGATGCGGCTGCTTGTCACCACTATAACACTCCTGGACACTGGAAGCGTGACTGTCCATTGTTGCTTGAGGAGTGTCGCAAAAATAAGAATGCCAAGGCTGGGCAGGGCGCCAGCACTTCAGGTATTTTTATGGTTGAATTATTTTCATTTCCTCGTAAGCAAAATGCCTGGATATATGATACAGGATGTGGTACTCACATTTGTAATACATCGCAGGGGCTTAGAGGAGCGAAGAAGCTGAACTATGGGGAATACTACTTGTACGTGGGAAATGGAATACGTGCAGCAGTAGAAGCCATAGGGACTTTTGAGCTAGTTTTACCATTTGGTTTAATTTTGGTTTTAGACAATTGTCATTACGCACCTTCTATTGTTAGAGGTGTCATATCAGTTTCTTTGTTATTGGATTTGGGTTTTAAGCATACTTTTAATGATAATGGAATTTCTGTTTCTTTAAATTCTGTATTTTACTTTAATGCTATTCCATTAAATGGTGTGTTTGAAATTGACATGGAAAACCATGTATCCAATAAAAATAATTCTATGTATAGCATCGGGAATAAGAGAGTCAAGTCTAACTTGGACTCGTCTTATTTATGGCATTGTCGCCTTGCCCACATAGGCAAGAAACGCATGGAAAAGCTGCTAAGTGATGGGCTTTTACCTAATATCAATGATGATTCAGTTGATAAATGTGAATCTTGCATATCTGGGAAGATGACGAAGAAACCTTTCCATAGCAATATGGAGAAGGCTTCGGATCTACTTGGATTGATACACACGGATGTGTGTGGTCCACTTAGACACGTGTCAAAACGCGGTGCTACCTACTTCCTAACCTTTACGGATGACTATAGTCGTTATGGTTGTGTTTATTTACTTAAACACAAACATGAAGTCTTTGAGACATTCAAGGTTTTCAAAAATGAAGTAGAATTACAACTCGGAAAGAAGATTAAGGCCCTTCGATCCGATCGTGGTGGTGAGTATTTGAGCCAAGAATTCAAAGATTATCTAGCTGAGTGTGGCATTGTCCAACAACTCACTTCTCCTTATACTCCACAACAAAATGGTGTATCTGAAAGGAGAAATCGTACTTTGCTTGACATGGTACGATCTATGTTTAATCTTACAACTCTTCCCTTATCCTTTTGGAACTATGCTCTTGAAAGTGCTGTTCGCATACTAAATATGGTTCCAACTAAGAAGGTTGATAAGACTCCATATGAATTATGGACTGGAAAAGCTCCCAACTTGTCTTACTTAAAGATCTGGGGTTGTGAGGCGTTTGTTAAACGTGACTCACCTGACAAGCTCCAACAAAGATCTGTTAAGTGCATCTTCGTAGGATACCCTAAGGAAACAAGGGGTTACTACTTTTACTTCCCACCAGAAAATAAAGTCATTGTGGCTAGATATGGTGAATTCCTTGAGGAGAGTTTCTTGACTCAAGAATTCATTGGGAGAGTATATGATCTTGAAAATGATCAAGAACATGTATCACCTTCTGAGAACACTAACACACTTCCTGTGGAACCTGAAAGCTTAGGTCCTCCACCTGAAGTTGAAGTGGTACCCGTCCGTAGGTCTTCAAGATCTACAAAGGCTCCTGAACGCCTATGTTTAAGCATAGACGATGAGGAAACTTTTCTATTGGATCACATTGATGAGCCAACTAGTTATAAGGCTGCCATTAATAATCCTGAAAAGGACAAATGGCAAGCAGCCATGGATGGGGAAATGCAATCCATGAAAGACAACAAAGTCTGGATTGAAGTGGACCTTCCACCCAATGCTAAGGTAGTTGGGTGTAAGTGGCTCTTCAAGAAAAAGATTGACATGGATGGCAACGTACACACCTACAAAGCTCGTTTGGTGGCCAAGGGCTTTACCCAAACATATGGTGTTGACTATGAGGAGACCTTTTCTCCTGTAGCTGATATTAGAGCTATTAGGATTCTTATAGCCATAGCTGCCTACTATGACTATGAGATTTGGCAAATGGATGTCAAAACCGCGTTTCTGAATGGTCGCCTAGATGAAGACATCTATATGGCGCAACCTGAAGGTTTTGTAAATCCACAATTTCTTGAGCGTGTATGCAAACTTCAAAGATCCATTTATGGATTGAAGCAAGCATCCAGGCAATGGAATAAGAAATTTGATGAGGAAATCAAGAAGTTTGGATTTACTCAAAATTTCAATGAGCCATGTGTATACCACAAAGTTAGTGGGAGTAACACTACTTTTCTTGTCCTATATGTCGATGACATATTAATCATGGGAAATCACATACCAAGCCTTAATGAAGTTAAGGAATATCTTGGTAATTGCTTTGCCATGAAGGATTTAGGAGAAGCAGCGTATATCCTTGGAATCAAGATCTATCGAGACAGATCTAAACGGTTAATCGGATTAAGCCAAAGTGCTTACATGGATAAAATATTGAAGAGATTCAATATGCAAAATTCCAAGAAGGGATATTTGCCCATGCAAGTAGATCATGGCTTAAGTAGCGAAATGTGTGCTTCTACACCTGAAGAGGTGGCATACATGCAGAAAGTTCCATATGCTTCGGCAGTAGGATCTATCATGTATGTTGTTAGATGCACAAGGCCAGATGTGGCATTCGCTCAAAATTTGACCAGTCGATATCAGCAAAATCCAGGAAAAGGTCACTGGCATGCTGTTAAAAACATTCTTAAGTATTTGAGGAATACTAAAGATATGTTTCTTGTTTTCGGGGGAAATCCAGACGCAGAACTGAATGTTACAGGTTTCTGCGATGCATCCTGGCAAACTGATAAAGATGATACGAAGTCGCAAACGGGTTATGTCTTTGTCATAAATGGAGGAGCAGTAGACTGGAAGAGTAAAAAGCAGAGTACAACGGCCATGTCTGCTACAGAAGCTGAGTACAATACTGCATCGGATGCGGCACAAGAAGCTGTTTGGATAAGGAATTTCATTACGGATCTTGGAGTGATGCCGTCTATTGAATTACCTATAAATGTGTATTGCGACAACTCTGCTGCAATCACTTTCGCCAATGAACCTGGAGTTATGAAAGGTGCCAGACACTTTAAAAGAAAGATGCACTATGTTCGGGAACAGGTCGAACTGGGTGAAATCAAAGTACTCAAAGTTCACACAGATGACAATCTGGCTGATCCTTTCACGAAGGCATTACCTAAAGATACGTTTAATCGGCATGCTCAGGGTATTGGTCTTCGTTTAGCAGATAGTTTCATGTAAATCTGTTGGATTAGTATTTCGATAGGGACGTGTAAACAATTATTATTTTAATGAAATAAAGTGCGGATAACGTTTATTCTCATTATTAATATTTGTGTCCTATATTTGCATGTTTAAATCCGTGAATAATTTATTTGTTCTAAATAGTCCGTTGTCAATTAATAATATGGGAATATTATTGAACTAAGTCAAATGTGAGGATTGGTAGAATGAGCTGTAAGGTTGAGACACCAATGTCACATGATATTCAATATTGGATAAATTGAATATATGACTTATCCCAAATACATGATTATACTTTATGGATCATAGTCATTAAGTATATCATGAATATTTATCCTCAGACTTGAGATGACAGATAATTGCCGAGGATGTAGCTTATTTTCTGTAAGATAGTCTAACGCTAACCGTAAAAGGTAGTTATAAGGGCTATTTTCAGAAATGATGCAAAATTCAAGGGTTATGCTCGCAGTCAATAAGGGATTTGTTCCTTCAACTTTGTGTTGAAGTTTAATACTGCTTGGCCACTCGTAGGATTGACAAGATGTTTGCGTGCGCACGCCCAAAGTCTATCTGGAAGACGTTCAGATGTTTTGGTAATCTTGTTCAATTATGTATAAACGAGAAACTAAGTTAATTATGGAATGACAAAGATCCATATCCAAGATTAACGCGGTATTAGTAACAAAAGGATAAGTATGGTGATTAATTTCATCACACGTGGTTTTTTCCAGGAGAACCACAACTCGGATCGAGCTGGGGGCATTGGGAAGGTAAAGCTAGGCTGACCCATGTCATTACTGTATTAATGTTTATCCAAGTGGGAGCTGTTAGTTTTTGTGTATAAATATTAATATACGTATGTCCGGTTTCGAACCCGAGGCTCAGGATTGCACACATTAACGTGAGAGTTTCAATGATGAATAATTAAATATGTTTCATTATATTTATTTATTCATTTCACCAATAAAAACGACGGTTAGGACTTAACGGGGTTTTAACTAACGACCGTTAAAGGACTAAACGTGAAAATAGGAAAGAAGGATCTAGAATCCCTTGTGGGATGTTGTGATCGGCCGAACCCTCCCCATTAGGGTTAAGGGTCGGTTTGGTTAGCTTGGGCACAAAGAAAAGAAAAACTATAAATACCATTCATTGTGTTTTGGTTTTTTACTAATCTTGGATCCCCAAAGTAGCCAAACTTCTTCTCCTCTCTTCCCTCTTGCTTGAACCGATCGACCTCTTTTTAAATCCAATAGGATTTGTCGATTCTTAGTATAAGCAATCAAGTGTTTGGTTATTGGTGATCAAGAAACTAGCTTTTCTCATTGAAACGCTATCATTACGTGTGTACAGGAACGAGTGACAAGCTTCCTTTAGCTTGTGATCTTGGTTTGATCGATCCACACTCAAATCCTATTAGGGTTTATAACTTGTTCTTGTTCAAGAGATTCCTTGTTCTTGCTAGGAATCAATAAGGTACGTATCTAGTTATGTTTAATTAATTACATGTTCTTGTATATCTATTCCGCTGCGTGTGCTTGATGATTTTATGTGTTTATGATTTATTTATAGTTCACATATTCCAACACTAAGGCCTTAAGCATGAGATCAAGCCACACCAAGGGTGACTCCCCCCCCCTATAGGCGGTTCCAAAAGCCTAGGGAGGTGACTTGGTTAGTTCTTGATATTATCCTACTTCTAGAGTTAGTTTTGACTCCGTAAATCGCTAACCGTAAGTTGTTAAGTCACGAAACGCAAAACCGGGTATCGTAAAAATACGAAACTTGAAAGAATGATTAAACTTGTCAATATACTCCATAATAAAATATAAAATGAGTGGTAAGTCCCATCGGGTTGCTCAAACCCTGATAAAACTGAAAAACACGGGTCTAAAACGCGTAATACGTAAAACGTACGAAAGTTGCGTAAAATTGAGAAAAGTAAAATGTAACTTTTCTAATAGGATAATAATTAATTAAAATGGCTTATAATTAGGGGTGTTCATTAAATGGGTTGACCCGAATAACCGACCGATCCAAATAACATTGGGTTAAATATAGGGGTGTTCATTAAATGAGTTGACCCGAATAACCGACCGATCCAAATAACATTGGGTTAAATAGGTTTGGCTTATTTGGGTTTGGTTCGGATTTTTGGGTGCACCCGAAATAATATACTGTTTTTTGGATCGGATTTGGGATCAAAATTCCTCATTCGGTTTCCACCTGAATACCCGAACTTTAACAAAGAAACGTATAATCTATTTATATAAACTATACTTTTGTAACATAGAAACCATCAATCAAATATTTGGAATTGGGGAAATTTGCTAGGTTACTAAAAATTAAAGCTCTATTCTTTGAAGGTGGTTCTGTCACAACCAAAATCACACACACAAATCACGCACTCTTTAATTATCAATGAATTCCTTCCCCATATGAAAACTGTTTGTTTGTGACTTAATAGAGAAAGATGACTGAAAATATTAAGTAATAAAACTGAGGTTGTCTGCATTAAGTCGTCTCTTAATTAAACACGAATTAATAAAAAAAATTAACAAACAAGCCCTAACTTACGCTAGTAGTGCCTTTTAATAAACTCGACCAAAACATGGCCTATTCTGAACTATTGTCTTTTTTAAATAACATAAACTATTGTCTTTTTTTGATGTAAATGTAGATCTCGTGAAAGAGGGCAGAGGTGTTGTTTGAGATGGAGCAATGAGACCTGTGAGAGATGGAACAATAAGACTTGTTCAAGTTGGAGCAATAAGACCATTAATGGTTATTTTATTTCCAGTTTGTTACGTTTTCTTGTTATTTTGAGTATGAACAATTGCATGGTTTGGTTTGTTCTTCTGTTTCGAACTCAGTTTGATGTTTTGTTTGGATTTTATTTTGGTTGTTGGTTTTAACAACCTGATATGATGTATTGATGACTTTATGTTAATCAATAACCAGTTTATGGATTATCTATTTATATTTGATTTGTTACACCTTTGTAGTTCGAATTTTTATATTGCTTTGTACAGTAGTAGTTTGAATGATAACTCACCTTTTATACATCTTATTCTTATTTGGTTTTATGGATAACCGAACCAAATAAACCGATAACTTATTTGGTTGGATTGGTTTGGTTTTGAAAATTTTGGTTTGGGTATTGGGTGTTAAAAATTATTTTTAAAAACCGAATAACCCAAACCGATTAAACCTATAAAACCGTAAACCGACCGAACGAACACCCCTACTTATAATGTCTAGACTGGGCTCAGTCTAGTGTCGGTTGATGTTAAATGCCTTTTAGACATAAAACCGTAAGCCAAAAATTCAAGGAATGATTTAGAAAATCAAAGAATGATTTTTATGGTCAATGGAGGGGGAAAATATGTTGACTTTTCTAATAATATAAAAGCTTCTAAATGCCTTAGAAAATATGGTGCAGGTGAAGGCTAAGGTTGCGGATAAGTAAAAGTGCTTAAAACGCAATTCTAGTTCTGCAAGACACGAGGCTTATTTGGTGACATTTTAACTTAGAATTTTTAATTTTTAAAAATTCCAAAATTAATTGTGAGTGTACCAAACATTAATCTGATGCGAGAAAAATTATCGCAGTTGGTTTTCGTTATGCGCAGGATGTTTAAACGACGTTTAAACCAAACGTATAATTCCTTAATAACTTTTGCGAAAATGACCCGACAAGCGTCAAACTTTTATTTTATCATAGAAATGATTTATCTCACGAGAATATGAAATAAAAATTTCGATATGAAATACAAATTTTGGAAATGAATAGTGAAAATGAATAGTAAAAATAAATAGTAAAATGAATAGTAAAAATTTCGGGAATAGAAATTATCCTGAAATGCGAATTGTTACAGTCTCTACCCCTTAAGAGAGCTCCGTCCCGGAGATCACTTTGTTTTAGGTGTAGATGAGAATATCGTCGATGAATACAATCACAAATTTGTCTAGGTATGGCTTACTGATGAGGCGAAAAGTGTACCGCTTTTAAGGGGTCATTTAAGCCCTAAATCGTATTTATTTGATCAAATATTGCCCTAAATCGTTCCTTTTGTCATTTTAGGTACTTTTGAGGAGAAATCTGGAAAAGGAGGCATTTTGGACGTTTTTGGAGCATTAAAGTGAAGAAAACGGCAAAGTCTCAAGAATCGGCTAAAAGTTACTCTTGACGGCGTCAGACTTTACTCTGGACGGCGTCATGCCTTGGCAAGAAAAGTTGGACGTGAAATTTACTCATGACGGGCCAGTGAGATAGCATGTGAATTCTGACGGCGTCACGCTTTAACTTGATCAAGGGCGTCACGGCTTAAATCATAAGGGGACGGCGTCACGTTCATGGTTAGACGGCGTCAAGCCTTGATAGGCCAGAATGGATTTTTGAAGAGCTAAAGAGGGACGGCGTCAAGAAGGTCACCCGGGAACCCTAAAAGCGGCGAGGTGACGGCGTCACAATGCATAAGGTGACGCCGTCAGATCCAAAAATCTATATATAGTTTTCTAATTTTTTGTCATTAAGGGAGGGCTTAGTGTGTGGAATTTTGGGATAAAACCCTAAGACGATTTTAGCTACTTTTTCAGGGCTTTTTGCCTTGAGATCTTCCATGTTTCATTGAAAGATAAGTTATCAATTAATCATTCAATATGTCTATGTGTTGTTTGATTCTATCTTATGCTTGTCTTTTGTTTAACATGTTAGGCTAATTTTATCTTGTGTTTGCTTAGATCTAATGAAACCTAGCTATTGATTATTGGTTGTTAGTGTGTTGTTAGTTGTATTGGATGATTGTTTATCTATGTTAGGCTTAAGAAAACTGGCTAACTTCCTATTCGGTAACTTGCTTGAACGTCTTAAGAAACATGAACCAAACGCGTACTAAAGGTTTTTATGGTTGTATTTAATGCACAAGCGAATTCTAGTGATCCCATGTTAGGAGCTTCCTAGCCGGCTCGACATAGGAGTGAAGTAGGAGCTTGTAGAGTTGGGGAAGTAAGTACGCCACCCCACGAATGGTATTAAGGAATACACCCGTCATCCACGCGACTAATGCACACTAATTAACCGGTAAAAGATAGTTAGGGAGTAAGGAAATCTAAGTAAACACATTTCTCTACACATAAGTTTCTCACCACATTTTCATTTTTGTTATTTTATTTTATTTGCATTCGTAGTAATTTGGGTTAGTTGACTAGCAACTAATTCCGCCCACTCCTTCAAACCCGAGATTTTACTTGTTTTCATAAAATTATAAAAACATAAAAAAGAATCTTCCTCAACCCTTAGACCTAATTAGAGTAGCCTTTCAAACCTAACGAACACTATTCCCTGTGGAGAACGATCAATCCCCCGTACTTACCACTACACTATACTACATCGGTCAGGTACACTGCCTGGTGGGGTTGTAAGCCTCTTGAGATCCCTCGAGAGGTAAAACCTGTTGTAAGGTTACAAAACCACGCATCAAGTTTTTGGCGCCGCTGCCGGGGAATAGTTATTGTTTAGGTTGAATTTTTATTTCTATTAGGTCTACTCACTAGATTCCTTTCTAGTGAGATTTTTGTTTTATTTTTCTAGGTTTTCTTTAGTCTATCTATTTTCTTCGTGTCTTTGTTCGTAACCATACCATCCGACATCATGGAAGATGGTAATATCCTTAACCCCCACAACCCACCACCACAACAACCACCACCACCTCCTAGAGCCCGTACTTTAGGAGAGTATTCCCGTCCTAGCCACCATGGCTATCGAAACACCATTGAGCTCACTCAAGGAGCCAATATCACACCCTTGCGATCCGACACCATCCGGTTGGTACAAAGCGGATGCGCATTCCATGGACTTCGTTCTGAAGATCCTAATCAACATCTCAAGGACTTTCTTAAAATCGTTGATTCTATAGACCTTGATGTTGCCACTCGAGAGACGACCCGATTGCGTCTCTTCCAATTCTCTCTGCGGGGACCAAGCTAGTCAGTGGCTAGAACGTCAACCCGCAGGATCCATCACCTCTTGGGATGATCTCACTACTCGTTTCCTTGCTCAGTTTTTCCCACCGGGAAGAACTACCAAGCTAAGGAATGATATCTTGATGTTCCAACAACGTCAAGGCGAAACTCTCTACGAGGCATGGACTCGATTCAAGGACTTACTCCAAAAAGTCCCTCACCATGGCATAGAACTTTGGCTCCAAGTCCAAATCTTCTATGACCATATCAATCTCTACACGAGGCAAACCATTGACCAATCGGCCGGTGGTAAGCTACGTGATCTAAGTGCGGAACAATCATGGGCTCTCCTAGAGGATCTTGCTCTTTATGACAACGAAAGTTGGAGTGATCCCCGTGATTTGAATAAAACGGTCAAGGCAATATCTTTGCCTTCTAACAATTCAAGCACTTCCGACCGTAGGATCATAGAACTTGAAGACCAAGTCAAGTTTCTTATGAAATCCTACGAGGCTCCTAAACCTTCAAGCCAAGTGAACAAAATCACTTCTTCATGTGAATTATGTAGTGGTCCCCACGACACTCGTGATTGCATGGAACTCCCCGAACAAGCTTTTGTGGACTACGCATCCTCGCGTACCGACGGAGCGGGAGACAAGTGGTACACTTTCAAACCCGAGCCAAACCATTATGGTGATTCATACAACCCCTCATGGAAAAATCACCCGAACCTTAGGTGGAAACAAAACCAAAACTCACAACAAACCAATTCTTCCAACCCACCTAATCGTTTCCAATCAAGCGGTTCCAACTCGAACCGTACTTTCAACAACAATCCTTCCGGCAATGGTAGTACCAATAACTTTGAAGGATTGATGTCTCATTTTATGGCATCTCAAGAAGCTCGTTTAGCCAAGTTTGAAGCCGATTTCAAACAAAAACAAAGCGAGATGACCGATAAGATTGACACTTTGTTGAAAGCCCTCAATGACCGAGAAATGGGAGCACTCCCTAGCAACACGGTCAAGAACCCGAAACTAAACGTCAACGCTATTTCATCGGTTTCGTCCCCTAGTTCTTGTCCACAATATTATTCGGTCAATTCCATGAGCACGTGTTTCAAGCAAACCCAAATCGTTCCAAATGACCAAGAAGTTATGACATCCAAATTGGTCAACAACATAGTTGAAACACCTTCCACTCAAAACCTTGACGAAGAATTCAAGGAGCTCCACCTTGAAAGTCCGGTTGTTGATGAGTTGGATGAGAAGAAGCTCAAGTTAGGCGAAAAAGGGACCGCCTTTGTTCAAAATAAGCTACCTAAGAAATTAGATGATCCGGGCTTATTTGTTCTACCTTGCAAGATCGGTAATTCGGAGGCTTATGACACATTAGCCGATCTTGGATCAAGCCTTAACCTACTTCCGTTACCTCTCTACACCTCTCTAAAACTTGGAAAACTTGAAGAAACCGAGGTGATAATAGGCTTAGCGGATGGAAGTGTTGCTTACCCGGTTGGAGTAGTTAAGGACGTGTTAGTGCACATTGGAAAACTAACCATTTTAGCCGATTTCCACGTCCTTGATATGGTTAGCGACCCTACATGCCCCTTGTTGATAGGTAGAGGATTTTTGGCGACCGCTAGTGCTATGATTGATTGTAAGGAATCTAAGATAGCGGTAGGAGAAGGAGATACTTGGTCAATCTATGATGTTAAGAAACACGCCTATGATACTAGTGAGGAACCGACACCCCATTGGTTAGAATTAAATAGGAGACCATCTAGATATGGACCTTGGATTGATAGAGACTTCATAGGACCCCAACGCCCATTTTACCTAGAAGAGGACTTTGTTAACCGAACACATACGGTAGAGCAACTCTTGGCTAGGGACACCGAATTGGATCCATTTGAAGACTCTCTAGTTTTTAGAAAGATGATTGATTTCCTAGGAGTTTTGCCAATTAACCTAGGAATGAATAAGTGGATTTGTGAGGAAGATGATCATAAGTGGAATTGGGATAAACCACCCAAAGATGGAGACGGGTCATGGCATATCAAGATGACATTGTATGACCCGGATGGAGAGAAGTTTGAAAAGACATATCGTACTAAGCGGACCAATAGGAAACTTCAATCCAAGCTTAACCCTAAAGACGTCCTCGATGACGAGCTTACTTACATAGGGTAGCGTGACTTTGAGTCTAGCTACAAGACTCGTTAATAAAGAAAAGCGCTTCTTGGGAGGCAACCCAAGCTTTATTTGTTTTATTTGCTTTGTGTGTTTATTTATTTGTTTGTTTGATTTTATTTGTTTCCGTATGTGTGTTTAATTTTTATCATTATTGATTCATGTTAAAAAGAAAATTGTGAAAATGCTTTATTTTGTTTTTAACTTCGTCTTAACTACATATAAAGGTATTTTGCAAAAGATAAGTGTAAGGGAAATCTAAATCGGTTTATTAGAACACAAATTAACATGAATCGTAATAATAATAAATTAGCATACATATTAGTATTTGTTTGAGTCAAATGCTTGTATCGAGTCATAATGATGTTTTGCAGGATTTCCAGGAAGTAAGGTAAAGGTTTTTCCAGAAATTTTCCGGAAACTAAAAATGAAAATTTTTGTCAGGTCATTTCTGACGGCGTCAGGAGTTATAGCCTGACGGCGTCAGATTTAATTTCCAGAAATTTTTGAAAGTTTTGTTTTCATAAAAAGTTTTTATTAAAATCTCCAACTTATAATCTCCAGGAATCTGCAAAATTATCATTCCACAAGCATTATATCCTTATATATAGATTTTTCCCGCCGATGTTATGCAGGTTTTCGTGTTTGTTTTCTCAGGTTTAACAGGTTATTTTGGACAAGGAAATGTTTTGAATCAAGCTTGTGGCGATGCATTAGTCATGGAGCTTCTACATTACTTTGGAGGAAGATTTAACCGTGTAATTTCATTATCCAACGAGCGAATCAGGGGAGTATTTGATTTCATTCTTTTATTATTTTTTTTTTCTTTTACATCTTGTTATTTGAACATTGGGGACAATGTTCATCTTAAGTGTAAGGGGAGGGTAAAAGTACGATTTTAGAGAATGCCATTGCGCTTGATTTTTGTTTGTTTGATGGTAGATGTGTAATAAAACTGAGATAAATACTTGTTAAGGTAATTTTAGTGCCAAATTTAAAATTTTTTACAACATATAGGAGTGAAACTTTGATCTTAATGAGCGTCCCACAGATAGGAGTTATATGACTAGCACAAAAAAACCGTACCACTAAAAAAATTTTCCACCCCAAATATGTGAGGTTCGCCCCTAGAATTGGTAGGAAAAGCATTTATGCTATGATGTGTGTACCGGTAGCACTTAGATTCTAGAACTTGCGTTAGGACCATTCCAAGGCCACAAGTGAGACTACATTCGTGTAGTTAGATTTACTACATGATAAGAGGCATTAGGATTAACCCATTGTTTTACACCTGTGTTTTTGTTATAATTACATTGGCTATATTGGTCAAGTAATTCTCCCACACCCTTTGCGTTGTACTCATTTTTAGTACACGATACCCCTAGTACACCCCTCAGAGCCTATCTTTTCGTTTCGACCTTTAAGCATTTTACTTAAAGGAAGAATTTGTTACACCCCACTTAAATGTACACCCAAATCGCCTTAGCCTACCTTGTATGCACTTATTTTTAGTGCATTATTGTTACAACATTTGTTTAAAACCCAAGTTAATTATCTAGTTGATTACATGGTTGCTAAGTCGAGTCATATCCTTGTACATATTGTTTTGGGACGATTGGGACTCATGGGTAAAGTACTAGTATAATGGAGTAATGGGGAAGAACATCATTTATTACCCCCATATGTGCTAAATGTTTTAAAAGTACTCCAAGTTTTTCAATTATCTTAATTCGAGTCATTAGATTAGTTAATTGTAAAGTTATGTAAAAATTCAAGTGTAAGGGGAATGCAACGCCCCTATGATGTATTATTTTGGATGGTAGGGTAAAAGTGTATGTTAAAAAAAAAAAAAAAAAAAAAAAAAAAAAAAAAAAAAAAAAAAGAAAAATGAAAAATAGAAAAAACATACGGACTACCATCCCGTTTCATTTTATGTTTGTTTTATATTTTTGTTATTTTGTTATTTCGTTTTTAGCTTAAGATCGAGTCTAGTCTTGGCTTAGCAACATTGTATAGTACATGTAATTGACCAAGATCTTTAACTAGCCACCAGTAAAATATCCTTTATCCAACAAAACCGTGTTTTCCTTTTCCCTACACCTAACGTTATAACCCATTTAAAAGCCCTCTTTGATAGTTTATCTTAGGTGCTTACGCCTAGTGGAGGAGGTTTTCGATCCTTTCCCAAGCCTATGGTAATCTATTTGCTATGACAGGTAGTGAGAGATATTTTCCGTTTTCATTTATGAGATTTATTTTGATGACACTTGAGAGATGTGAGTATCTAAACACTACTTGTGAGGTGCTAGTTTATAATCTCCGTGCTTATTATGATTGAAGTGGAACGAATATTTGTTGTAATTACTTTTATGTTTGCATTAAATGACCCCTAACTTGTATTTTGATTAGAATAAAAGCGCATTTGCTTGAGGACAAGCAAATCTCAAGTGTAAGGGTATTTGATGAGGTGAAAAGTGTACCGCTTTTAAGGGGTCATTTAAGCCCTAAATCGTATTTATTTGATCAAATATTGCCCTAAATCGTTCCTTTTGTCATTTTAGGTACTTTTGAGGAGAAATCTGGAAAAGGAGGCATTTTGGACGTTTTTGGAGCATTAAAGTGAAGAAAACGGCAAAGTCTCAAGAATCGGCTAAAAGTTACTCTTGACGGCGTCAGACTTTACTCTGGACGGCGTCATGCCTTGGCAAGAAAAGTTGGACGTGAAATTTACTCATGACGGGCCAGTGAGATAGCATGTGAATTCTGACGGCGTCACGCTTTAACTTGATCAAGGGCGTCACGGCTTAAATCATAAGGGGACGGCGTCACGTTCATGGTTAGACGGCGTCAAGCCTTGATAGGCCAGAATGGATTTTTGAAGAGCTAAAGAGGGACGGCGTCAAGAAGGTCACCCGGGAACCCTAAAAGCGGCGAGGTGACGGCGTCACAATGCATAAGGTGACGCCGTCAGATCCAAAAATCTATATATAGTTTTCTAATTTTTTGTCATTAAGGGAGGGCTTAGTGTGTGGAATTTTGGGATAAAACCCTAAGACGATTTTAGCTACTTTTTCAGGGCTTTTTGCCTTGAGATCTTCCATGTTTCATTGAAAGATAAGTTATCAATTAATCATTCAATATGTCTATGTGTTGTTTGATTCTATCTTATGCTTGTCTTTTGTTTAACATGTTAGGCTAATTTTATCTTGTGTTTGCTTAGATCTAATGAAACCTAGCTATTGATTATTGGTTGTTAGTGTGTTGTTAGTTGTATTGGATGATTGTTTATCTATGTTAGGCTTAAGAAAACTGGCTAACTTCCTATTCGGTAACTTGCTTGAACGTCTTAAGAAACATGAACCAAACGCGTACTAAAGGTTTTTATGGTTGTATTTAATGCACAAGCGAATTCTAGTGATCCCATGTTAGGAGCTTCCTAGCCGGCTCGACATAGGAGTGAAGTAGGAGCTTGTAGAGTTGGGGAAGTAAGTACGCCACCCCACGAATGGTATTAAGGAATACACCCGTCATCCACGCGACTAATGCACACTAATTAACCGGTAAAAGATAGTTAGGGAGTAAGGAAATCTAAGTAAACACATTTCTCTACACATAAGTTTCTCACCACATTTTCATTTTTGTTATTTTATTTTATTTGCATTCGTAGTAATTTGGGTTAGTTGACTAGCAACTAATTCCGCCCACTCCTTCAAACCCGAGATTTTACTTGTTTTCATAAAATTATAAAAACATAAAAAAGAATCTTCCTCAACCCTTAGACCTAATTAGAGTAGCCTTTCAAACCTAACGAACACTATTCCCTGTGGAGAACGATCAATCCCCCGTACTTACCACTACACTATACTACATCGGTCAGGTACACTGCCTGGTGGGGTTGTAAGCCTCTTGAGATCCCTCGAGAGGTAAAACCTGTTGTAAGGTTACAAAACCACGCATCACTTACACACTCGATTCATGAGATCTATGAATACCACCGGTGCGTTAGTCAAACCGAATGGCATTACTTGGAATTTGTGGTGACCATATTATGCTGATCGAAACCTCCGAGTTCATTGGTTATGAGGTTGATACTGAATGGTTGATTTAGGAATTTGTATGAATAGAAAGGTTTATAAACCTGATAGATGTCAATTTACTCATCTGCATAGGTAGTTCACCACTGAGTTGGTTTGACACAAGTGTAAGATTTACCAACTTGTTTAATATACCTATTTCAGGTGGTATAGTTCTACATAAAGGTATGTTGGAAATGGTTAAGCTAGTTACGCGAAGGTTTTGGTTACAAGTGACACCTGAAAATGAGCAATGTGAGTTTCTTGGTTCTCAATCTTGTAAAGCTGACGAGGGTGCCTGTGGTGTAACTAAAGATGATTTGAGTTTTTAAAAGTGCATCAAGATCTGTTAACGAGCTTGTGGGATTATGGGTTGTGAAGATGATGATTGTGAGAAGGTTAAGAAGGTTTGGGTTCTTCATTTTGGTTTTCTGAGATTTAGTTGGAAATGAAGACATGGATAGAGGCTTTTTTTTTTTTTTTTTTTTTGATAATGGTGTTTGTGTTTATAGGCTAGCTAGTGAGAGTAGTAGTGTATAATATGGTGGTCTAGGAGATTAAGGGTACAATCTTGGATCATGGTATTAGTGTTTACTAAATTATCGTTGGCTAGTTTAATACAATAACTAGTGTTTAGAGTGATTGATGCGATACTAAGTAAAGATGATATTGCATTAGATACAAAACTCATATCGGCACCAGAATCGAATAAGACTTTAACAGGAATGCTTTTGAGTAAGAACGTACCATTGACCACGTTCAGGTCTTGTTGAGGTTCTCCGTTGCCCATGACATAGGCTCTACCACGAGCACCTGAGTGATGGAATTTACACTTATTGCATATTGGGGCATTTCCATTATATCCCGTGCCTCCAGCTGGTGTAGCAGCATAAGCCCTTGTGGCTTCTTGCCTCTTGTTTTGCTGGTTATGATGATTGTTGTTTCGAGTTGGGTTGTTGTTGTTGTTATTGTTACCTCCATGGTTACTATCCCATTGTCGTTTATTGTTGTTATGGGAGTTGGAGTTGTTGGTGGTAGTGGTATTGTTGAGGTTTTGCCTTTGGGTAGTTTCCGTTCGCACCACTTGATCCGTGAGATTGCGAGCCAATCGCATAGCTTCATCAAGTGCCTTGGGAGCGGATGCAGTTACGTTCCCTTGTATGCTTGGTGGGAGTCCCCAGATATATCTTTCCAACAGTTTCTCAATTGTTGAAACCATTGTTGGACATAGTATCCTCAATTATTGGAATCGACGGTTGTAAGTTAGGATGTCATTTCCTTTCACAACAAGATTCCAGAATTCTACCTCTAACTTCTGAATTTCATTGCGGGGGCAGTACTCTTTGATCATCATATTCTTCAAATTATCCCAAGAAATCTTATAAGCAGTTTCGATGCCTATTGGTTGAGATACCGAGTTCCACCATGATAATGCCTCATCCATTAGTGTACTGGTGGCAAATTTAACCTTGTCCTCCCCGACACATTTGCTGATTGAAAATACTGACTCGCATTTTTCAAACCAGCGGGTCAAACCTACGGCTCCTTCAGTATCCTTGAAATTAATGGGTCTGCAGTTCAAGTAGTCCTTGAATGTGCAGGCCCTAGGTACTGAATTCGCATTTGGGTTTGGTCCTTCAGTGTTAGGGTTAGATGTGTTATTTAGGGCGGCCTCAGCAGCTGCTGCAGCTTCAGCGGCTCTAGCAGCTTCAGCGGCTGCCGCAGTTCTTGCAGCTATGGCTGCGCGGTCAGCTTCAAGTGCGGCTTTCACACTATCTCTAACCAGTTTGTTGATGGCGGTTTGGGTCATTGTTGGTGGTGTACTCTTCTTTGGTGCCATGATCCTATTATATAAAAGGTATGTCGTAAGTATAGAGTTGGTAGAATGAGCATGATTTTTTTTGATGGAAATGATAGAATAATTATGTTGAAGGTTTAGGTTATAACACATGATAATACAAAGCAAGCGTTTTTATTCATATAACGTTGATTGATTTACAAAATCGAAACTTATTACAAGCTTCTTCAAAATTTTCTAACTGATACTTTCAGTTTAGAAATTACAACGTTTTACAACTGCTAGCTATTACATGGATTTTACAAAGTTTACTAACTGAATCTACTCAGTTTAGTGATTACAAAGGAACTACTACTATATGGGTCTACGGTGATTTTTAGTCAGAATTAGGATAGGTTCTTGAGTTGGGAGGTGGTGATAATGGTGCTACATCATATGCACTATCATATCCATCATCCTCTTCAGAGCGTGGCTCAACCCAATCAGATACAAAATACTCGGGGGAAGGTGGCACAACATTAGCCGGTAGTGGTTCCTCCTCTTCTTCATTGGTTAAATCTTCAAAATATTCCTCTTCTTCTTCTTCATAAGGTTCCTCCTCGTTATCAGAAACGACGGCATTTATGAAGTCAAACCCAGGCTCGGGTGAGAGTGGTAGAACGGGGAAGTGATTAGGTAGAGTAAGAATATAACTGGGAGAAGTGGGTGGGCACATGATGTCTACAATAGGGATTATGATGTTAGAATAAATCTAAAGTTTATGGAAAATGCTCAAATGTGCTAAGGGTACATATATCAATATGCTAACATGTTTGCGTAGTATAAAATGCTTGAAAGGTACATAATCGTCTGGAGGATGGAAGGCACGAAGAGCGGAAGGCTATAACAATGTTTTGCTTGTAAAAATGGTTATAGTTTAGGTCTCACTTAGACCCGTTTCTCTACAACCATGGCTCTGATACCAATCTGTAACACCCCCAATTTCATGATACGCAGCGGAATTCAAACTGGGTGTTACTTGATGGCACAACAGTCATAATAATAGAAAACGATCTCTACTGAGTCGTTTTAAAAAGGATTTATCATTCAAATTATAATATATCAGAGTTTACAAAAGAGGTCCCAAAAGGTTCCATGATTACAAAATACATCAATATAAAGTCATTTGATGTCTTTTTGAATGATAAAATATGTTATAGCCTTCTTGATTGAGCCCGTGCCCCTCCGTGCCATCCCTGATCATTATGCACCTGAAATACATGCTAAAAACTGTCAACACAAAGGTTGAGTGGAATTCGTAGGTTTAGTTAAATCGTTTGAACACAATATGTTAGTAGTGTGAGTTATAAATTCACACACATGGTTGGAAAACAAAACGGTTATTATTTCACTAAGCTCATGATAACCAAAACATTAACATCGAACCAACAATATTGGTATATTTGTAACATAGAAGCCCTACCAAGGTAATTTGCCATTATACCCCTAGATCTCAAATATAGTGCGTTTGTTTGAACTCGTGGTTGTTCAACACAAACGGGATTCGTCAATCCCAATAGGCCTACTCACAATATTCGCGCTCACTCGCAAGTGACTAATGGTTCATGATATAGGGACTTCGAACATGGCAATTGTTACTTAGTGACAATAAAACATAGTCGGGTAGCATACAGTAGAAAGCAGTGTGTTCGAGTAGAAAAATAGTAGCATGTATCCCCCCTACGGGTGTGTAAAATAGTTAAACAATAGAAAGTAGGGCTACGAACTCACCGTGAGTTTGATGGTGTCTTAGTGCCTTAACGAATTCGATGGATAAATCGGGAAACCTCTAAGTGCAACCTATAATACGACATTGCGACTTAGGTTGGAATAATGTCTAAGAATACAAAATGTGCATATATATGTCTTGCATATTGTTCATGATATAGTTACTTTGTATGTCGTGTAGGTTGTTGTATGAAAACGGTTTATGGAACATGTATAGTTTGTATATCTTGTACTACCGTTCGGGCCATCGTAATTCAGAGGTCATGTAGTAAACGTTTGAGGAGCCAGGACACTTTAACTCGTAAATCCACAACTCGTCGATCCGTTTACCCAAATGAACCCCTCACACAAAGCTCCCTACTATTGTAGTATTTGATAGAAAATATATGTTTTTGATATTTAAAAGTTACATGTGTTCGGCTTATAAAGCCTTAAGGTCTTTAGCCGTGGCTTTGGTTATGGTTACATGGTCTTGAGACTCGTCCTTGGCTTTAGCCGTGGCTGTGGTCTCGGCTTAAGGTCATTAGACCTCATGGTTCTACTTGGTTGTGACTTATTACATGATCACTTGAGTAATACATAGGGGCTGTTAAGATTTTGGAAAATTATCTCATTCGTAAAGCATTTTCATGAATCAAGGTCTAAAGCTTGTTTGAAGAAAACGTCGTTCCGGACAACTTTCGTGTTTTAACTTTTTGATGAAACGGAATAGAAGGGCCTCTAAATTTTACTTCAGTTCGGGGACAGTAGGCTTTTGGGCAGTTTCGGCGTTTTGGTTTTGCTAACTTCTTTTGGTCATATCTTTTGACTCGTGTACTCGTTTTCGATGATTCAAATTGCTACGTTTTCCTTTTAAAGTCCTATATAACAGTATGTAATTGTCTAATATCATGTTTATACCATTTTGGACGAATTTTACCATATAAGTCACTAGTTTCCTTGACAAATTAACATATGTTAACATATAATGTTTTTAACTTGTTTTAAGTGTTTATTTACATCATCAACATAACACAAGGAACATATATAGCATGAATGAAGCATAAAAAGCATGATAATGATATTGAACAAGAAGATGTGTTAGGGTTCTCTTACAACTTTTGGCTTTCAAGTGAAAGGAGACTAAGAACACGGAAAGAACTTTGATTGAACAAGAAGTAGAAACTCTTGCTTGCAACTTCCTTGATCTCTTGACAACCACTTGTGATGACTTGGAAGAACACTTGAAGACTTCTACTAGAACTCTTCTTATGTTGATGGAAGGTTATCAATAGAAAAGATGAACTTGAACTTTGGATCAACCAAAAACTTAACAAGAGTTTTTGTATTGATATTGCACTTGTACTCTATGATAAAACTTGAAGTAAATTTGCTAATGAAAGGGTGTTGTGTGCTGAGTATGAGGCTGAATATAGAGAGGAAGAGAGGGCTTATATAGGGTCTTAAGGAGGTTACATGTATGACTTAGTCAAAGCTTACTAAGAAAGCTTTAACACATGTATGCATCCTAAGGCCTTAAGCATGAGATCAAGCCACACCAAGGGTGACTCCCCCCCCCCTATAGGCGGTTCCAAAAGCCTAGGGAGGTGACTTGGTTAGTTCTTGATATTATCCTACTTCTAGAGTTAGTTTTGACTCCGTAAATCGCTAACCGTAAGTTGTTAAGTCACGAAACGCAAAACCGGGTATCGTAAAAATACGAAACTTGAAAGAATGATTAAACTTGTCAATATACTCCATAATAAAATATAAAATGAGTGGTAAGTCCCATCGGGTTGCTCAAACCCTGATAAAACTGAAAAACACAGGTCTAAAACGCGTAATACGTAAAACGTACGAAAATTGCGTAAAATTGAGAAAAGTAAAATGTAACTTTTCTAATAGGATAATAATTAATTAAAATGGCTTATAATGTCTAGATTGGGCTCAGTCTAGTGTCGGTTGATGTTAAATGCCTTTTAGACATAAAACCGTAAGCCAAAAATTCTAGGAATGATTTAGAAAATCAAAGAATGATTTTTATGGTCAATGGAGGGGGAAAATATGTTGACTTTTCTAATAATATAAAAGCTTCTAAATGCCTTAGAAAATATGGTGCAGGTGAAGGCTAAGGTTGCGGATAAGTAAAAGTGCTTAAAACGCAATTCTAGTTCTGCAAGACACGAGGCTTATTTGGTGACATTTTAACTTAGAATTTTTAATTTTTAAAAATTCCAAAATTAATTGTGAGTGTACCAAACATTAATCTGATGCGAGGAAAATTATCGCAGTTGGTTTTCGTTATGCGCAGGATGTTTAAACGACGTTTAGACCAAACGTATAATTCCTTAATAACTTTTGCGAAAATGACCCGACAAGCGTCAAACTTTTATTTTGTCATAGAAATGATTTATCTCACGAGAATATGAAATAAAAATTTCGATATGAAATACAAATTTCGGAAATGAATAGTGACAATGAATAGTAAAAATGAATAGTAAAAATTTCGGGAATAGAAATTATCCTGAAATGCGAATTGTTACAGTCTCCATCCCTTAAGAGAGCTCCGTCCCGGAGATCACTTTGTTTTAGGTGTAGATGAGAATATCGTCGATGAATACAATCACAAATTTGTCTAGGTATGGCTTACACACTCGATTCATGAGATCTATGAATACCACCGGTGCGTTAGTCAAACCGAATGGCATTACTTGGAATTTGTGGTGACCATATTATGCTGATCGAAACCTCCGAGTTCATTGGTTATGAGGTTGATACTGAATGGTTGATTTAGGAATTTGTATGAGTAGAAAGGTTTATAAACCTGATAGATGTCAATTTACTCATCTGCATAGGTAGTTCACCACTGAGTTGGTTTGACACAAGTGTAAGATTTACCAACTTGTTTAATATACCTATTTCAGGTGGTATAGTTCTACATAAAGGTATGTTGGAAATGGTTAAGCTAGTTACGCGAAGGTTTTGGTTACAAGTGACACCTGAAAATGAGCAATGTGAGTTTCTTGGTTCTCAATCTTGTAAAGCTGACGAGGGTGCCTGTGGTGTAACTAAAGATGATTTGAGTTTTTAAAAGTGCATCAAGATCTGTTAACGAGCTTGTGGGATTATGGGTTGTGAAGATGATGATTGTGAGAAGGTTAAGAAGGTTTGGGTTCTTCATTTTGGTTTTCTGAGATTTAGTTGGAAATGAAGACATGGATAGAGTTTTTTTTTTTTTTTTTTTTTGATAATGGTGTTGTGTTTATAGGCTAGCTAGTGAGAGTAGTAGTGTATAATATGGTGGTCTAGGAGATTAAGGGTACAATCTTGGATCATGGTATTAGTGTTTACTAAATTATCGTTGGCTAGTTTAATACAATAACTAGTGTTTAGAGTGATTGATGCGATACTAAGTAAAGATGATATTGCATTAGATACAAAACTCATATCGGCACCAGAATCGAATAAGACTTTAACAGGAATGCTTTTGAGTAAGAACGTACCATTGACCACGTTCGGGTCTTGTTGAGGTTCTCCGTTGCCCATGACATAGGCTCTACCACGAGCACCTCCGCCTTGTTGATCATGGTTTTGAGGACAATTGTTCCTGAAGTGCCCTTTTTCTCCACACCCAAAACAGACAGTTATTGGTTGTGTGTTGCTACCCGTAGCTACAGTCTTGTCTCTACAATCCCTGGCAAGGTGTCCAGTGTTTTGACAGTTGCGGCACTTAGCCGGGCAAGGACCTGAGTGATGGAATTTACACTTATTCCATATTGGGGCATTTCCATTATATCCCGTGCCTCCATCTGGTGTAGCAGCATAAGCCCTTGTGGCTTCTTGCCTCTTGTTTTGCTGGTTATGATGATTGTTGTTTCGAGTTGGGTTGTTGTTGTTGTTATTGTTACCTCCATGGTTACTATCCCATTGTCGTTTATCGTTGTTATGGGAGTTGGAGTTGTTGGTGGTAGTGGTATTGTTGAGGTTTTGCCTTTGAGTAGTTTTCGTTCGCACCACTTGATCCATGAGATTGCGAGCCAATCGCATAGCTTCATCAAGTGCCTTGGGAGCGGATGCAGTTACGTTCCCTTGTATGCTTGGTGGGAGTCCCCAGATATATCTTTCCAACAGTTTCTCAATTGTTGAAACCATTGTTGGACATAGTATCCTCAATTCTTGGAATCGACGGTTGATTAATCGTTTTTAGTATGTATTATTTTTCCAAGGGTAAAACTCAACGTATGCGTTTTCCCCGGGTCGTGTCCCAACGAAGGTCGAATATCGAGTTGTCGTTAACGTGTCGAATACGTGTGGTGAATGAGTGTGAAAAAGAGTGGTGATTTGTGATTTTACACTACGAACAATGAAATATGAAATAAAAATAACTAATTATGCTAATGAAACAATTAAACTAAGCACGCGAACCTAAAAACGAAAATTTGAATTTTAAAAACGTTACGCTACGAATTATAAAACGTAAATAAAAATGAAATTATAAAATTTAAAACTTAAAAATATAAAAATAATTTTCCTATATTAAAACAGATAAAAGAAAATTTTTGGAAAAAGAAAAATATTTTTTTGACTTTTTAATAATTTTTTATGAATTAAAAACTAATTAAAACTATTTAAATGATTTAAAAATAGTAAAACACTTTTGAAAAATCTGGAAAATTTTGAGTGAATCTAAAATTGAATAAGAAATTTAATAAAAATAATTTTAGAAACTGATTATGTCTAAATAAGCTAAAACAGTGAAATAAGCACTTGGTAAAAAGCTAAAAATAAGCAATCATAAACCAAAAATTATCAAAAACTAAAAACAGATTATTCTATCTACTGGAAGCTAAAATCAAGTGAAAGAGATCAAAGAAGCACAAGCAATAAGCCCAAAATAAGCAGAACAGATTACAACCAAATCAGAAACCAAACAGACTATACACCTACTTTGCAGACCCACATTAAGCAGTCAAATAAGCAATTAATACAAATCCCAGATGATCAGCTTAATACTTATATGAGACTCTTCCTAAATACTCAAAATGCCCAAAATTGGAGCCGATTAGCTTATTCAAAAAGCTATCAGATCAGGTGGGTCTGGGCTGTAAAAAGTTTAGTGCAGCAGATAGTAGTGTGAGTAGCCAATTTAGCAGACCAAATTAAGCTTCCTAATAAGCATAACTCCTGAATCCCAGATATTTTTTTTCAAGCTTGTTATAAGAGCTAACTAAAAAACCAAAAATCAAATCCTAATACTAACTAATTAAGCCACAATAAAGCCAAGAACAGAAGCAAAATAGGATGCAGGCCTGCACTTAAAAGCCCTAGTGCAGCAGCCAAGTTTTGGCGCAAAACACTATCAAACCTTTACCAATTCTATCCAACTTTTGAGCACTTACTTAACCACCTAAAGGTAACTTCAAAATGCAATAATGGGAATCTAAATAAGCTCAGCTGATGCTGAGCTTATTGAGGCAGTTTTACTTACTAATGAATAACCTATGTGCTTAAATCCTCCAAAGCTCTTATAATCAACTAAAAAATTACACAAACAGCTAAAATCACCTAATTAAAGCAATACTAAAACACTAAGATTAACTAATCTACAGTAACCATGCTTGAATACCCTTAACTACCACTGATCCAAACACTTCCCTTAAAATCTGCTATAGCTACTTTAACACTAGGAACTGAAGCAAAAAGCTATGAAACTGAAATTCTTATGCATAACCAACTTAACCAATCTCAGATAAGCAAAATTCAAATTCTAAATTAGCACTATTAATCAATTTAACCTAATAAGCAATAGATGAAACCAATATTGAACTTACAAGAGCATTCTAATTAGACACAGATCTGAACCAACAATCTATACCCAGGCTATTCAATAAGCCACAAAATAACCCAATAAGCTACTCAGAATCAGCTTATCCTTTCATAGGAGCTTATTTGACCAGCTTGTTGACTTTGTTTGACTTTTTGGAATTGGTGAGAACTGATTTGAAATTGATTCAACCAAAGTCTCACAGTAAGCTATCAAAGCTTATATGAGCTTATGCAATGTGAAATTAGCTTATTGAAGCTGGAATTGTAAATATTTTTGTGTTTTTTCAATATATTTGGAATTATTTTTTTTTTTTTGATTTTCAAAAGAGATTTAACAAAAATTTGAGATTAAATCAGAAATAAGATTGAAATGATTAAAATCAACTAATAACAACTTCAAATAACTAAATTCAGACAAACAATTGAATTAAGACAGAATCAAATTAAATCTAAAATGAAATTTTCATTAATAAAAACTCAAAGATTACAATAGAAATTTAAAATTGCAAAACAGAAAATAAAATTGGCAGAGTAACATTAACTAAAAAAAAACTAACTCCTATCATGAGGATCGACCTCCTATTTATAGCTGAGGGGAGAACCTTCTGGGTTGTCCACGCTGGCGATCCTCGTGCGTCTGAGCTATCCATCACCCTTGGATCTTCCCTTGATCTCCAAGCTTCATTTCTGGCCCTTGGATTAGAATCGACGCGTGTTCGGTCCAATCTCTTGCTGCCATGTGTCATTCTTGGTGTCAGGAGCTTCTAGATGAGCCAATGATTGCCACAATTGCCCTTAATTGTGGTAAATATTCGTACGGTATTTCTAGGGTTCATCTTTTTCTGGGAAAGGATAAAAAGGGGGCGTGTAATTTTTGGGTGAGTTATTTATTTTTGTTTGACTAGAATTAATAAGGACCTTTGACCGGTCGGGTTATGGGTAGGATAGTGGGTGGATTGGGTTTATTTTCGGGTTGGTGGGTTTTTTAAAGAAAGGTTGGGCTGGTAAATATTTGGGCCATGGGGTTGCATGGGTTTTGGATGATGGGTTAATGTTTTGGTTATGGATTAAATCCGAATAGGATTATTGGTTAAAGGGGTTTTTTTTTTTGGTTTTAAAATATAGGGACCAATTGTGTATTTTTCTAAAATCAAAGGACCATTTCTGTCATTTTTCCAAAGTAAATCCAAAGGTTCAATTTGACAACTTCTGATAGATGGAGGACCTCGGTTGACTTTTTGACCATAATTTCTTCCCGGCATCGGCTAAAAATAATACTTCCATATCTCGTGCTCTTTTTTCTGGTTCTTTCTTGATTTTTGTCCTTTTCTTCGATATCCGTGCTTGCATATGTAAAAACACAAAAACACAATATATTTGGCATTTTGGTCGGGTTTTTGGTCATTTTGGTCCGGTTTTGGTCGAGAAATGGTATGTGTTTAAGCACATACCAAAATTCCCCCAGACTAAGATATTGCAATGTCCTCATGCAATGTTATAGAAACACGTTTTTGAAACCGAAAATTTCTAATCTCTTTTTACTAACTTTGAAAAGTAGCAAAATTTTCAAAAGAGATTAAGAAATCTTAAGTTCTAAAAACTCTCCATTTTTCCTTTTATTCTATTTTTGTATTTTTCTTATTATTCATGTGACGGCTTTTGTTGACAATCATTATCTCACGATAACTTTAAGGGTCCTCGAGCAGGAAACACGACTCATAAAGAAGTGACCATACGGATAAAATTCGTCGTCCCCGATTTTTCACAAGTCCCCAAACTAAGCTTAAAAACGAAATCATTGTCATTTACAAGTTAGATTGCCAACACTACTCATAAAAGCTAATTGTGGACTCCTTGTTCCCAAATTCCTATTTTCCTTTATTTATTTTATTTTTGGTGAGAAATGAATTGCTTCATAATCTCGTTTCGATAATTTTTTTAAGCCGATAAAGATACCTTAGTTTAAACGCTAAGTAGTTTCCAAACCTTCCCTCGAAAACCGTTGCATACAAAAATGAGGTCCATATCAAGGTCTCTGATTTAACACGATTTTGAGAATATCCCTTTTATTTGCGACCGAAACAACTCATCTACGAGTTCAGAGACAGAAGCCTTTATTAGGATACCTCGGAGTCAAAATTTGGCATTTTTTTTAACATTATTAAGCACATATTATTATTGATCCTTGGCCCTTTATAACAATCACAACATCGGCTACGAACCGGCAAGATGTGATAGTCTATTATGACCTTGGAATTTTTCCTCTGCCTTTATTAGAAGTCTACAACATCGGCTGCGAACCGGCAAGATGTAGAAAACTTTTTATGGCTTTGGATTATTATTATACATTATTTATTATATATTTTGCCAAATCCCGAGTCCTACGGCTTTTATAACAATCCCAACATCGGTTGCGAGCCGGCAAGATGGAATAGTCTATTACACCGTAACACTGGCAGTACCTTGATGTGTACCCAACTCTCATAAGCAAGAATTCTCTAAGGAAGAAATAAAAACTAATTATCGCCAAAACCAAAATACCTTTAATTATTCCTAGATTTCTATTATTGAGTGAAACAAGCTTATGGGAACAAAAAGCCACAAATAACTTCGATGAGCTCTAAAGAGATCCAACTACTCCATGTTTAGCAATCTAACTTATAAACAACTCTATCATTTCTCGTTCTTCGCAAATTTAAAATCTTAAATAATAAGATCCGCGAATGCTTAGCCAAATAATCAAGCCATGCATATATAAAGTCAAATACGGGAACTTGCAAACTCTTAAAAAGAATTCGCGTTTTCTAGCTCCTAGTGTAAAAGACTAGCACGAGCTTATAGATTATAAACGGTTAAGGGAACAAGCTAGGGCTCAACACGCCCGGTCAAGTCAGAATTTTATTCCTACTCTCACCAGCGGAAAATCAACAAAAATGTCAAAATTTATTATATTTTTGCAAAAATTTTAAATTTTCTCATTTTTTTGGACTTTTTGGAGGAAAAACGGGGTTGCATGAGAAAACGGCAAAAATGCAAGGCAAAAATCAAATCGCAAGATTACCCCCCCAGACTAAAACGAGACATTGTCCTCAATGTCTTAAAGGTAAGGGTTCTCCTACATAAACCTAAGGCCGTTTATGAATTATGCCAAAGATAAACGTTAAACGATAAGATTTAGGATATCGGATGAGCAACGAATGATGAAACTCGAGTAGCGTGAAGGAAACTACGAGCACGAGAGTCTTCATCATCGGGCATTCCTGGACACATCACAGAAAAACACGAAACACAAGATATGGAAGAGGGGATCCCTCCTCACGTCTTATTAGAAAAGAGATAAGAAGATAGATGGATAAGCATGGGGTGCCTCCCACGAAGCGCTTGTTTTTGGTAACCGAGTCACATGAGCTTGACTCGACCCCGAATTAATTTGTCCATGGGGGAGCATGTGGAAAAGATAATCTCAATCGGACTTTCGTTCAAGATGTTTGGATAAACACTGAAGCATACGAAAGTTCCACTCCGATGAGATACCCGCGGTATTTTTAGAAGGAAGAACCAGAAATGGTAATACCGGGGTCAAAGATGGTATCCTCACTCCTGAAAGAGTGAAGGATGGGAGAAGCAACAGCATATGTGACGAAGAGCATAAAGATTTTGATGATGATCATAATAAGCTCTTCATCATCAGCAGAAATTTTGTCAAAAGTCTCGGGCGGGAGGGTCGGGATAAAATCTTCATGAGAAGGGACACCTCCCCCCAGACTAGAATCTTCCTCCAGATCAAAATAGAATTTATCATATTCTGGAGGAGATAGAAAGAAAGAAAGTTCATCGAAGAACTTGTCGAGATAAAAATCATTCATATCAAAATGAAATGATTCATATTCGGGAGGAGAAATATGAGTATGAGAAGTGGTACCGCCACTACTCGTCTCCTCCGAATGATCAATATCGAAGAAGAAGGTTTCAAAAGATGGGATAGAAAGATTGAGATCAGAAGTGGGATTGCCACTAGCCGTGTCAAACGTAAAACTCTCATAATCGGTACAAGCATCCTCGAGCTCGAGCTCTAGAGGATCTGACGGCTTTTCTTCAAGAATATCTTCCTTAACTTCTTCCGGGGGAAGGGAAAGGAATGGTTCATCAATTGTTTTTAATGAATCATCTTCCCCCGGATCACTGTCAGTCTCAACAATTTTCGGAGAAATTGGAGTTTTATCAAAGAACACCTCGACCTCTTCCCTAGAGATAACATTTTCTTCCATCGTAGGAGAAAGATGGGAAGAGTCGGAATTAAGAATCTCGATGTGATAAACTTGTTCTGGAGGTGGGACAAGAGGTGTGCTCTTAGAGCTAGCAATTTCCACCTCTTCCGTTGTAGTCTCCGATTCGTCTTCATCATCGTCGTCAAGAATACTCTTAGAATTTGCAGCACAACACTCAAACCACTTGTTCGATCCAGGATTGATTTTCATGGCCTTGAGCTCAGCACGTTTTTCTGACAAACTCTTGACCGTGAATCTTGAAAGGTTTGGATCAACTCTTTTAGAAGCAATTACGGGATCGGATTTCTGATCAACCGTAGCGACATTGCATTTGTCGGTTTGAGGTTTCGAGTTTGGATTAATATTGAACGTAACTTTTTCCTTATCGACCCGCAAAGTAATTTCTTCACCATAGACATCGATCAAAGCACGCCCGGTCCTCAAGAATGATCTTCCGAGAATAAGAGGAACCCGGGGGTCGGCGTCAAAATCAACTACCACAAAATCTGCTGGAAAATGGAACTGCCCCACTTTTACAAAGACATCCTCGGCTACACCTTTAGGAAGGGTTATGGACCGATCCGCAAGCTCGAGGGTCATGCAAGTGGGGGTAAGTTCGGGCAAAGAAAGTTTCTTCCAGATGGACAACGGCATTAGGTTGATGCTCGCACCAAGATCGGCCAAGGCGTGACATTCAACCTTTCCCGGAAATTCACATGGTATGAGAAATTTTCCGGGATCTCCAAGCTTTTTCGGAAGCTTTTTGAGAATTGCCGCGGAGCAGTTTTCGTTCACTGGAGTTTTTGTCATTTCAAATAATTTTTCTTTATTGCTCAACAAACTTTTGAGTGTGGAAGTGAATTTAGGCATCAAGAGCAAAGCATCCGCGAAGCTTATATCAAAATGTAATTCTTGGAATATTTGAAAGAATTTTTCCATTTGACTTGAAGCTTTATCGCGGAGCTTTTGATCACTCAATCTCGAAGGATATGGAAGTGTGGTCTTAACGGGAGCTTTTTCGGGCTCAAACACAACTTCTGGTTCAGATGGATGGATGACCGGAGGTTGGACGTCTTTGGTTCCTCCGTTGTTAGTAGGAGGTTCCATGTCCTTGGTCACCTCGGGCTCACGGACGACTACCTTGGGAGGTAGAGAAGAAGAGGTAGCCAGAGCCGTGGGTCCATCATATGAAACACCGCTCCTAGTCGTGATCGCCTTAGCATCGCCCCTCGGGTTGGCGATCGTGTTGCTCGGAAGAGTAGTAGTACCCGAACCCGAGGGTCGATCATTTAAACGTTTGTTCAATTCGGTTATTTGATTAATCATCATTCTATTCATTTCCTCTTGTTTCTTTTGTTGTTGTTGGTTTTGAAGAATGAATTGTTTTAATAACTCATCCGAGGGCGATGGGTTTGGCACAAATCCTTGATTTTGATTGTTTGGAAGATTTGGCCCTCGGTTGTTTTGAACAAAACCTTGATTAAAATTTCCTGAGTTTTGAAAATTTCCTTGATTCGGGGCTTGGTTATAATTCCCTTGGTTTTGATAACCTTGATTGCCCCGATTTTGATTTTGATTATTTGGAACATTGCGGTTTTGCACTTGCTGATTTTGATTTGGTGGGAAACCGGGTGGTCCGAGAAAATTGTTAGAACGGTAGCTGAGGAGATTACGGTCTCCTTGAGGTTGGTAACCGTTACCACCTTGATTGAAATTGCCAGAAGCAGCATACACATTCTCTTGAGTGTAGCCACCGGAGGCTGGGCACTCGTAATATGGATGTGGTCCACCACAAGTTTCACAACTATGGTTAACAACATTGACTTGATTGTTGTTGTTTTGAGTTGAAATCTGATTTTGATGAATTCTCAAGATAGCCGTTGACAAATCATTCATTTGTTTAGAAAGAGCGGCTATCTCGGAGGTAGAGGAATCAGTGCTAGATCTTGTTGACTCATTCCTCTCGGCAGAGGAATCCCAGAAATTATGGTGGGTGGTCATATTTTCAATGAGATCATAGCACTCTTCGGGTCGATGTTTCATAAACGTACCACCGGCAGCAGCATTAATCGTATCACGGTGTCGTAATGTCAAACCGTTATAGAAGGTATCTATAATAGTGACCAATAACATATTGTGGTTCGGACACCGATCAATCGATAACTTGTAGCGTTCCCATGCCTCAAACAATGATTCATCGGGAAGCTGACGGAAATTGCTAATCTCATTCCTTAATTTCGTCACCATCGACGGTGGGAAATATTTGGCCAAGAACTTCGTAACCATTTCGTCGAAACTACGAATGGAGTTCTTGGGAAGACGATCAAACCAAGCGGTGGCATGATGCGTCAATGAATAAGGAAAGAGATATAGACGGAGGGCGTCATCGGAGACCCCATTTTGTTTCATACTTTGGGTGACGGTTATGAATTTGTCAAGATGCTTGTTCGCATCATCACCCGGCAAGCCATGAAATTGGCACGAATTTTGGACTTGTTGAATCATATGATGCTTAAGTCCAAAATCGGCGGCTTGAATATTGACAGGGGCAATCGGGCCACCACGTCCGTGCATTGTGGGTTGGCACAGCTCCTCCATCGTTCGGAGATCGGGAGCTGGCATGTGATTATCACCACCCATCGGCGGGGGTTGATTGTTTGGTTCATCGGCCATTTCCTCAACGGTTGAGAAATGAACACGGTGATTATGACGAATAATCCTCTCGGGATTTGATAGTGGTAAAAGAAGAGGGTGAGAAGTAGAAGATCGGGTGTGCATACACCAAAAACAAACACAAAATCAAAAAGGAAAACCAAATTTGAAAATAAAATATTTTTGGTTTTTTATTTATTTTTATAAGAAAAATTAGATTTATTTTCTTTTTGGTGATCGTTAATCAACCGTACTCGTTTCTTTCAAAACTACGCGCAGCGTGGCGGGAGAGAAGAATGGATCTCTCTTCGGTCTGCAATTTAATGTCAAGACCTCCTTAAACCCCGTAATTAGGTTGTAGTAAAGAAATAATCCAAGAAACGTTTAACTTCACGATCTCTTTTGTTGTTTATTCGGAATGGTTTACAACCGCCCTCCTTCAACGGAAGACCGAGGATGTTTATTAAGATGAAAACACTTTAGGAAAAGTGTTTTTTAATTATTATATTTTTGTATTTTTATTTTTTATGAAAACGAAAACTTCCGAGGAAGGGTCTTCAAAACACGATTCTTATGGCGAAACTCCAACTCTTTTCAAGCCTTCCCCGGCAGCGGCGCCATTTTTTTGATTAATCTATGTTTTTAGTGTGTATTATTTTTCCAAGGGTAAAACTCAACGTATGCGTTTTCCCCGGGTCGTGTCCCAACGAAGGTCGAATATCGAGTTGTCGTTAACGTGTCGAATACGTGTGGTGAATGTGTGTGAAAAAGAGTGGTGATTTGTGATTTTACACTACGAACAATGAAATATGAAATAAAAACTACTAATTATGCTAATGAAACAATTAAACTAAGCACGCGAACCTAAAAACGAAAATTTGAATTTTAAAAACGTTACGCTACGAATTATAAAACGTAAATAAAAATGAAATTATAAAATTTAAAACTTAAAAATATAAAAATAATTTTCCTATATTAAAACTGATAAAAGAAAATTTTTGGAAAAAGAAAAATATTTTTTTGACTTTTTAATAATTTTTTATGAATTAAAAACTAATTAAAACTATTTAAATGATTTAAAAATAGTAAAACACTTTTGAAAAATCTGGAAAATTTTGAGTGAATCTAAAATTGAATAAGAAATTTAATAAAAATAATTTTAGAAACTGATTATGTCTAAATAAGCTAAAACAGTGAAATAAGCACTTGGTAAAAAGCTAAAAATAAGCAATCATAAACCAAAAATTATCAAAAACTAAAAACAGATTATTCTATCTACTGGAAGCTAAAATCAAGTGAAAGAGATCAAAGAAGCACAAGCAATAAGCCCAAAATAAGCAGAACAGATTACAACCAAATCAGAAACCAAACAGACTATACACCTACTTTGCAGACCCACATTAAGCAGTCAAATAAGCAATTAATACAAATCCCAGATGATCAGCTTAATACTTATATGAGACTCTTCCTAAATACTCAAAATGCCCAAAATTGGAGCCGATTAGCTTATTCAAAAAGCTATCAGATCAGGTGGGTCTGGGCTGTAAAAAGTTTAGTGCAGCAGATAGTAGTGTGAGTAGCCAGTTTAGCAGACCAAATTAAGCTTCCTAATAAGCATAACTCCTGAATCCCAGATATTTTTTTTCAAGCTTGTTATAAGAGCTAACTAAAAAACCAAAAATCAAATCCTAATACTAACTAATTAAGCCACAATAAAGCCAAGAACAGAAGCAAAATAGGATGCAGGCCTGCACTTAAAAGCCCTAGTGCAGCAGCCAAGTTTTGGCGCAAAACACTATCAAACCTTTACCAATTCTATCCAACTTTTGAGCACTTACTTAACCACCTAAAGGTAACTTCAAAATGCAATAATGGGAATCTAAATAAGCTCAGCTGATGCTGAGCTTATTGAGGCAGTTTTACTTACTAATGAATAACCTATGTGCTTAAATCCTCCAAAGCTCTTATAATCAACTAAAAAATTACACAAACAGCTAAAATCACCTAATTAAAGCAATACTAAAACACTAAGATTAACTAATCTACAGTAACCATGCTTGAATACCCTTAACTACCACTGATCCAAACACTTCCCTTAAAATCTGCTATAGCTACTTTAACACTAGGAACTGAAGCAAAAAGCTATGAAACTGAAATTCTTATGCATAACCAACTTAACCAATCTCAGATAAGCAAAATTCAAATTCTAAATTAGCACTATTAATCAATTTAACCTAATAAGCAATAGATGAAACCAATATTGAACTTACAAGAGCATTCTAAGTAGACACAGATCTGAACCAACAATCTATACCCAGGCTATTCAATAAGCCACAAAATAACCCAATAAGCTACTCAGAATCAGCTTATCCTTTCAGAGGAGCTTATTTGACCAGCTTGTTGACTTTGTTTGACTTTTTGGAATTGGTGAGAACTGATTTGAAATTGATTCAACCAAAGTCTCACAGTAAGCTATCAAAGCTTATATGAGCTTATGCAATGTGAAATTAGCTTATTGAAGCTGGAATTGTAAATATTTTTTGTGTTTTTTCAATATATTTGGAATTATTATTTTTTATTATTTTTTTTTTTTCAAAAGAGATTTAACAAAAATTTGAGATTAAATCAGAAATAAGATTGAAATGATTAAAATCAACTAATAACAACTTCAAATAACTAAATTCAGACAAACAATTGAATTAAGACAGAATCAAATTAAATCTAAAATGAAATTTTCATTAATAAAAAGTCAAAGATTACAATAGAAATTTAAAATTGCAAAACAGAAAATAAAATTGGCAGAGTAACATTAACTAAAAAAAAAACTAACTCCTATCATGAGGATCGACCTCCTATTTATAGCTGAGGGGAGAACCTTCTGGGTTGTCCACGCTGGCGATCCTCGTGCGTCTGAGCTATCCATCACCCTTGGATCTTCCCTTGATCTCCAAGCTTCATTTCTGGCCCTTGGATTAGAATCGACGCGTGTTCGGTCCAATCTCTTGCTGCCATGTGTCATTCTTGGTGTCAGGAGCTTCTAGATGAGCCAATGATTGCCACAATTGCCCTTAATTGTGGTAAATATTCGTACGGTATTTCTAGGGTTCATCTTTTTCTGGGAAAGGATAAAAAGGGGGCGTGTAATTTTTGGGTGAGTTATTTATTTTTGTTTGACTAGAATTAATAAGGACCTTTGACCGGTCGGGTTATGGGTAGGATAGTGGGTGGATTGGGTTTATTTTCGGGTTGGTGGGTTTTTTAAAGAAAGGTTGGGCTGGTAAATATTTGGGCCATGGGGTTGCATGGGTTTTGGATGATGGGTTAATGTTTTGGTTATGGATTAAATCCGAATAGGATTATTGGTTAAAGGGGTTTTTTTTTTTTGGTTTTAAAATATAGGGACCAATTGTGTATTTTTCTAAAATCAAAGGACCATTTCTGTCATTTTTCCAAAGTAAATCCAAAGGTTCAATTTGACAACTTCTGATAGATGGAGGACCTCGGTTGACTTTTTGACCATAATTTCTTCCCGGCATCGGCTAAAAATAATACTTCCATATCTCGTGCTCGTTTTTCTGGTTCTTTCTTGATTTTTGTCCTTTTCTTCGATATCCGTGCCTGCATATGTAAAAACACAAAAACACAATATATTTGGCATTTTGGTCGGGTTTTTGGTCATTTTGGTCCGGTTTTGGTCGAGAAATGGTATGTGTTTAAGCACATACCAACGGTTGTAAGTTAGGATGTCATTTCCTTTCACAACAAGATTCCAGAATTCTACCTTTAACTTCTGAATTTCACTGCGGGGGCAGTACTCTTTGATCATCATATTCTTCAAATTATCCCAAGAAATCTTATAAGCAGTTTCGATGCCTATTGGTTGAGATACCGAGTTCCACCATGATAATGCCTCATCCATTAGTGTACTGGTGGCAAATTTAACCTTGTCCTCCCCGACACATTTGCTGATTGAAAATACTGACTCGCATTTTTCAAACCAGCGGGTCAAACCTACGGCTCCTTCAGTACCCTTGAAATTAGTGGGTCTGCAGTTCAAGTAGTCCTTGAATGTGCAGGCCCTAGGTACTGAATTCGCATTTGGGTTTGGTCCTTCAGTGTTAGGGTTAGATGTGTTATTTAGGGCGGCCTCAGCAGCTGCTGCAGCTTCAGCGGCTGCCGCAGTTCTTGCAGCTACGGCTGCGCGTTCAGCTTCAAGTGCGGCTTTCACACTATCTCTAACCAGTTTGTTGATGGCGGTTTGGGTCATTGTTGGTGGTGTACTCTTCTTTGGTGCCATGATCCTATTATATAAAAGGTATGTCGTAAGTATAGAGTTGGTAGAATGAGCATGATTTTTTTTTTATGGAAATGATAGAATAATTATGTTGAAGGTTTAGGTTATAACACATGATAATACAAAGCAAGCGTTTTTATTCATATAACGTTGATTGATTTACAAAATCGAAACTTATTACAAGCTTCTTCAAAATTTTCTAACTGATACTTTCAGTTTAGAAATTACAACGTTTTACAACTGCTAGCTATTACATGGATTTTACAAAGTTTACTAACTGAATCTACTCAGTTTAGTGATTACAAAGGAACTACTACTATATGGGTCTACGGTGATTTTTAGTCAGAATTAGGATAGGTTCTTGAGTTGGGAGGTGGTGATAATGGTGCTACATCATATGCACTATCATATCCATCATCCTCTTCAGAGCGTGGCTCAACCCAATCAGATACAAAATACTCGGGGGAAGGTGGTACAACATTAGCCGGTAGTGGTTCCTCCTCTTCTTCATTGGTTAAATCTTCAAAATATTCCTCTTCTTCTTCTTCATAAGGTTCCTCCTCGTTATGATGAACTCAAATAAGTACATTTTATTACTATCATTTATCCTATTTATTTGACTTGTTTCATTATATTATGTATGAGAATTGATACTTAATCGTTTACTTTTGTAATTCTCAGGTAAAAACAAGCATTTGGTGAAACTTGGCGATTTTGGACTAATTATGGAGCAAAACAAGCAAGAAGTTAAGAGTCTACCGAAATGTACAAGATCAAGACATTCTGCTCCAGATGCGCCGCATCTTGCTTATTACATACGGCGCATCACTATTAAGATTTCACCAGATACGATCCAAGATACAAGAGGACATGCGCCGCATCCAAGAATGAAGATACGCCGCATCTTCTGGCGGTGTACGAATATTCCTGAATATATTAATCTTGGACCCCACGCGAAGTTAAGTCAATACGCCGCATCTACCTACTAGATGCGCCGCATCTTACCCTCAGACAGAAACTATAAATACCCCAAAGACCAGACGAATTAAGAGTTCCGAAGTTCGACAGTTTTAGAAGACCGAAGACCACAGAAACCTAGGACGAATTCAGTCAAGGCAGCAGCACAAGACACACCTTGAACGAAGATACAAGAGCTGTAAGAAGGTCCTGCATGTATTTAATTCATTAAGTAGTTTTGTTTTATTGTGTTAGTAAACTTTAATTCATCAGGATTGGTGGCTTGTGTAATGTGACAACGGAAAGATTGCACTCCCTTAAAACTGCTTTCCCATTAATTAAAGTTTATATGTTGATGTCTTTGGTGACTTTTATTAGTGCATTGATAACCTCTGTGTCTAGTTGAGCGTTGATCGGGTCGCCATGCCTCTGCCCTCGCCTATTTATTAGATCACCTATGCATTCTATCGTCTGTAGAAAAGTAGGAAGAAAGATAAATAGGATAGTCATAAGTAATCATTAAGGGTTTACTCGCCGATAAGATTAGAACCAACGAGAAAGGACTTAATCTCGGTGCGTTGCATCGAACTATACACTTCATATAAAACTAGCAATAAAACAAGTGACAAACTACTTATCTACCAGGACAGGTCTTCTTATTGTCTCAAGTATTTATCTGTGTACGTGTGTGCTACTTGCTGATTCGTGCCTATTAGTTTAGTTTATTATTTAATTGCAACCAAATCGTGCCAGTCTCTCAGGCTGACCCCCCTTGCGTTAGATTAGGTTGTATGGCTAACTTAGAATATTAAAATACTGATTAGAATAACTAGATAATACGTTCCACTCTTAGTGATCGACACTCTACTTACCATTATATTCATACTGACCGGGTACAATGCTCGTTAAGTGTGTGTGTTATTGATAAGTCGGCTAAATATAAATTTAAAACTTGAGTAGGCATTAATACTGCTAAACCGCAACGACACATCGCACGCATCAAGTTTTTGGCGCCGTTGCCGGGGAGTGAATTGTTATTATCTGTTAATTTGATTAGTATTTTAATTAGGTTTTTAATTTTTTAATCTAACTGCTAACTGTGTTGTATATTTAGTTAATTTGCATTCATTGTATTATTTTGCATATTTTCTGTTTTTGTGTGTTATTTGTTTTCTTTGTGTTTATTTTCGTTTGTGTTTTTATTTGTTTTTATTTTTCGTATTTTCTGTGTTCTGCTATCGTTGTACTGAGCTTAATCGAACGATACGGCGCATCTGATTTCTCAGATACGGCGTATTGCGTTTAATTTTTATAAAATACAACGCGTTTAATTAATTCGATACGACGCATCTTTTCCCCAAGATACGGCGTATCTGTTTTTGAGAATTTTTTTTTTCTAAACGTTAACGCGATACGACGCATCTGCTTTAGCAGATACGGCGTATCTATTATTTTAATTAAAAACAGTTTTCGAATTATTAAACAGATACGGCGTATCGATTTTTATCGATACGGCGCATCTTCTGAATCAAAAATCTTATATTTTTGAATCGTAACGAAAATACGGCGCATTAACTTTTGTTAATACGACGCATTTAATTTTAAATAAATATCGATTTTTGATAATTAAAACTGATACGGCGCATTCTAATTTCTAAGCGGCGTATCTATTTTTTTTTGAATAAAGTCTGATTTAATTTTAACGATTATAAGATACGGCGTATCCAACTTTTTGGATACGGCGCATCGTCTGCAGATATCAGCTATTTTTATCTTTATATCCGTTTCTAAATTCATTAATTTATCTTCTAGCGAACAGATGCTACTGACGATTTTACCTATGATAACCGGTTTTGCTATGGAAGATATGTCAATGAACGGATATCTTGCTAAAGGAACAAAACAACATGATTAATGGATTGGCAATTGAGTGCACCAATTGTCAACGGTACTTAACAAAGTTCTTTTGGTAAAACACGATTTGAAAGGGATTACACCTAGAGGCGGAAAGTCAACCTTTCAAATGTGATCGGTATTAAGGAGCTGAACGTGAGTCTAACTTGAAGACTCTGGAATAAAGACAAGTGCTGACCGGGAGACAACCCGGATTTATCTTTTAATTTTTTGTTCTGTGTCGAGTCAGTCAGACCGCAGAGGATACGGCGCATCTCAATCCTGAGATGCGACGCATCTCCTGCACTGGTCATATCTTACTTTATTTTTCTGCATTTTTTATTTTCGACTTTAAAACTTTTTATCAGTTTATTTTAATGCGGCGCATCCCTGGTTAAGGATGCGACGCATCTTCTATTCTGATCCGTATTTATTCCAGGCTCGATACGGCGTATCTTCTTCCATAAGATACGGCGCATCGACTGACCTGATGATTTTCATTTTAATTTTTAAGTTTCATTTTTTTTTCCTAACTACTAATGTATTATGCAAGTTTGAACTTTCTTAACTTAGGTGTGTTTTAAGTCTTGGTGGTATTATAGATTCCTGCATTTCCTGTGGATACATTGATTATGAAGCTTATACGTTCTCATCCACAAGAAAGATGATTTTTGCTCTTATACTAATGGAGGATCATACCGAGCAAATCTCAGGGGAGTTTTTCTGTTCTAATTCTTTTATTTTTCAGTTTTTAACCTTTTATACAAACAACGAGGACGTTGTTTAACTTAAGTGGGGGGATTGGAGAATTAGAACACTTAACACTTACTTGTCCTAAACTTTTCAAAAATTATGCTTAAAATGTGCTTAATATATCAAAATTTAAAATTTTTTTAGCATGTTTTTGTTTAAAGTCTAAGTTGCATAGCTGCACACATGACGTTATTTTCAAAAATTGTGATTTTTCAAAATTCACAAATCTATGAGTGTGCCGGTGACTTGTAAACTTTAGAACTTGGCTTGTATACTATTCGAGACCACCATAATAAGTATTATATTATATAATTGGAATGACTTGTCTAAATTGGTAAAATTCTAGGATTACACCCAAATAGCCTTTATATGTTATGTGTTATTAGCTAACTACACTGGTTAGTTAACCCCCGTATAAACCCTTTTGTTACTCTCACTTTTAGAGTAAGATACCCCTAGAAAAACACTCAGAGCCATTCCTTTCGTTTCTTACACCTTTGTTATAATGTTTCGTTACACCCTTACACCTTAGCCTACCCTGTAGATTAAAATCCGTGGTTGGTTAATTGCTTTAGGCAAAGTGTGTTTCCTTACATTACCTGTGTTCGCGTATGTAATTCATTATCTATGGTTAGGTCGGGAAATTGCACAATGCAATTGGAGTGAAAGTAAATATTGTATATCTTTGAGTTTATTTTTCGTGTGTTTACTACTTTCACTATTACCGTTATTTCTGAAGTTATGAAAAATATGGAAAAATTATCCAGAATTATCATTATAGTGATATGGTGAAATTTTACACATCTTTGTATATGTTGATGTCAAAAAAAAAATAATAATAATAATAAAAAAAATAAAAAAATAATCGAAAAAAATAGAAAAGAAGAAGAAAAAAAAGAAAAGTTGGAAGTTTGTTTTAACCAACTTATGTAAAGTTTTGTATTAAGTGGTCGATATCACCACTAGTTGTTGTATATTATATCTATGGATTGAATGGGAGTTGGCAGTTATGGGAACGCCAACTAAAGGTTATTCTTTGATTGAGATCTTGTTGAGTATAATTCGTGTCTACCTAAAGCGTGTGTTTCAAGTGTTAAAGCGTGAGTTATTCAATGATATGAGTCTTATTCATGGGATGGTTGGGATATTGATTAACCACACTTAGGATTTTAATTTATCTGTTTTGTTTATTTTTCATTTTTTACACCAATTTATATCCCAAATATTATCCATACCCTATATTATTCTTTATCCAACCAAACCTTTGATTTATTGAGATTAGGGATTTGAGCAATCTTAAGTATCGTAGTCGTGAATTCGGCTATGTATTTATGATTTTGTCGCCCTTTTTGATATAATATTATTGGTAAAGTTTGGACCTATCTTTAGCCTATTCGAGTTAAGGATTTGAGCAATTGCAAGTATCGTGTTCGTGGATTCGATCATGTATTTGTGATTTTGTCGCCTTTTCTGGAATTTGAGATCGATAGAGATCAAGGAGAATGATTAACCCTTAAACCTCAAAACCCTTTTTGCCGCTTTAGACTTGTTATTCCTTGGCTTTAGTGGGGGAGATGTGTATACTTGCCAAGCTTATGATAGAATATTCGTCACGACTGGACAGTTAAACGATTATATTTGCTTTTATCGAATTATTTTATTTTACTTCTAATTCGTTAAGTGTTTAGTTGTGTGATTATGACAAAAATGAATACATGCTTAAATATAAAAATAAATCCTAATATCTTTTAGGATACATTTTCATAAGATTTAATTCTAAGGTTTACTTGGGGACAAGTAAAGTTCAAGTGGGGGGATATTTGATGAACTCAAATAAGTACATTTTATTACTATCATTTATCCTATTTATTTGACTTGTTTCATTATATTATGTATGAGAATTGATACTTAATCGTTTACTTTTGTAATTCTCAGGTAAAAACAAGCATTTGGTGAAACTTGGCGATTTTGGACTAATTATGGAGCAAAACAAGCAAGAAGTTAAGAGTCTACCGAAATGTACAAGATCAAGACATTCTGCTCCAGATGCGCCGCATCTTGCTTATTACATACGGCGCATCACTATCAAGATTTCACCAGATACGATCCAAGATACAAGAGGACATGCGCCGCATCCAAGAATGAAGATACGCCGCATCTTCTGGCGGTGTACGAATATTCCTGAATATATTAATCTTGGACCCCACGCGAAGTTAAGTCAATGCGCCGCATCTACCTACTAGATGCGCCGCATCTTACCCTCAGACAGAAACTATAAATACCCCAAAGACCAGACGAATTAAGAGTTCCGAAGTTCGACAGTTTTAGAAGACCGAAGACCACAGAAACCTAGGACGAATTCAGTCAAGGCAGCAGCACAAGACACACCTTGAACGAAGATACAAGAGCTGTAAGAAGGTCCTGCATGTATTTAATTCATTAAGTAGTTTTGTTTTATTGTGTTAGTAAACTTTAATTCATCAGGATTGGTGGCTTGTGTAATGTGACAACGGAAAGATTGCACTCCCTTAAAACTGCTTTCCCATTAATTAAAGTTTATATGTTGATGTCTTTGGTGACTTTTATTAGTGCATTGATAACCTCTGTGTCTAGTTGAGCGTTGATCGGGTCGCCATGCCTCTGCCCTCGCCTATTTATTAGATCACCTATGCATTCTATCGTCTGTAGAAAAGTAGGAAGAAAGATAAATAGGATAGTCATAAGTAATCATTAAGGGTTTACTCGCCGATAAGATTAGAACCAACGAGAAAGGACTTAATCTCGGTGCGTTGCATCGAACTATACACTTCATATAAAACTAGCAATAAAACAAGTGACAAACTACTTATCTACCAGGACAGGTCTTCTTATTGTCTCAAGTATTTATATGTGTACGTGTGTGCTACTTGCTGATTCGTGCCTATTAGTTCAGTTTATTATTTAATTGCAACCAAATCGTGCCAGTCTCTCAGGCTGACCCCCCCTTGCATTAGATTAGGTTGTATAGCTAACTTAGAATATTAAAATACTGATTAGAATAACTAGATAATACGTTCCACTCTTAGTGATCGACACTCTACTTACCATTATATTCATACTGACCGGGTACACTGCTCGTTAAGTGTGTGTGTTATTGATAAGTCGGCTAAATATAAATTTAAAACTTGAGTAGGCATTAATACTGCTAAACCGCAACGACACATCGCACGCATCAATAAGGTTCCTCCTCGTTATCAGAAACGACGGCATTTATGAAGTCAAACCCAGGCTCGGGTGAGAGTGGTAGAACGGGGAAGTGATTAGGTAGAGTAAGAATATAACTGGGAGAAGTGGGTGGGCACATGATGTCTACAATAGGGATTATGATGTTAGAATAAATCTAAAGTTTATGGAAAATGCTCAAATGTGCTAAGGGTACTTATATCAATATGCTAACATGTTTGCGTAGTATAAAATGCTTGAAAGGTACATAATCGTCTGGAGGATGGAAGGCACGAAGAGCGGAAGGCTATAACAATGTTTTGCTTGTAAAAATGGTTATAGTTTAGGTCTCACTTAGACCCGTTTCTCTACAACCATGGCTTTGATACCAATCTGTAACACCCCCAATTTCATGATACGCAGCGGAATTCAAACTGGGTGTTACTTGATGGCACAACAGTCATAATAATAGAAAACGATCTCTACTGAGTCGTTTTAAAAAGGATTTATCATTCAAATTATAATATATCAGAGTTTACAAAAGAGGTCCCAAAAGGTTCCATGATTACAAAATACATCAATATAAAGTCATTTGATGTCTTTTTGAATGATAAAATATGTTATAGCCTTCTTGATTGAGCCCGTGCCCCTCCGTGCCATCCCTGATCATTATGCACCTGAAATACATGCTAAAAACTGTCAACACAAAGGTTGAGTGGAATTCGTAGGTTTAGTTAAATCGTTTGAACACAATATGTTAGTAGTGTGAGTTATAAATTCACACACATGGTTGGAAAACAAAACGGTTATTATTTCACTAAGCTCATGATAACCAAAACATTAACATCGAACCAACAATATTGGTATACTTGTAACATAGAAGCCCTACCAAGGTAATTTACCATTATACCCCTAGATCTCAAATATAGTGCGTTTGTTTGAACTCGTGGTTGTTCAACACAAACGGGATTCGTCAATCCCAATAGGCCTACTCACAATATTCGCGCTCACTCGCAAGTGACTAATGGTTCATGATATAGGGACTTCGAACATGGCAATTGTTACTTAGTGACAATAAAACATAGTCGGGTAGCATACAGTAGAAAGCATTGTGTTCGAGTAGAAAAATAGTAGCATGTATCCCCCCTACGGGTGTGTAAAATAGTTAAACAATAGAAAGTAGGGCTACGAACTCACCGTGAGTTTGATGGTGTCTTAGTACCTTAACGACTTCGATGGATAAATCGGGAAACCTCTAAGTGAAACCTATAATACGACGTTGCGACTTAGGTTAGAATAATGTCTAAGAATACAAAATGTGCATATATATGTCTTGCATATTGTTCATGATGTAGTTACTTTGTATGTCGTGTAGGTTGTTGTATGAAAACGGTTTATGGAACATGTATAGTTTGTATATCTTGTACTACCGTTCTGGCCATCGTAATTCAGAGGTCATGTAGTAAACGTTTGAGGAGCCAGGACACTTTAACTAGTAAATCCACAACTCGTTGATCCGTTTACCCAAATGAACCCCTCACACAAAGCTCCCTACTATTGTAGTATTTGATAGAAAATATATGTTTTTGATATTTAAAAGTTACATGTGTTCGGCTTATAAAGCCTTAAGGTCTTTAGCCGTGGCTTTGGTTATGGTTACATGGTCTTGAGACTCGTCCTTGGCTTTAGCCGTGGCTGTGGTCTCGGCTTAAGGTCATTAGACCTCATGGTTCTACTTGGTTGTGACTTATTACATGATCACTTGAGTAATACATAGGGGCTGTTAAGATTTTGGAAAATTATCTCATTCGTAAAGCATTTTCATGAATCAAGGTCTAAAGCTTGTTTGAAGAAAACGTCGTTCCGGACAACTTTCGTGTTTTAACTTTTTGATGAAACGGAATAGAAGGGCCTCTAAATTTTACTTCAGTTCGGGGACAGTAGGCTTTTGGGCAGTTTCGGCGTTTTGGTTTTGCTAACTTCTTTTGGTCATATCTTTTGACTCGTGTACTCGTTTTCGATGATTCAAATTGCTACTTTTTCCTTTTAAAGTCCTATATAACAGTATTTAATTGTCTAATATCATGTTTATACCATTTTGGACGAATTTTACCATATAAGTCACTAGTTTCCTTGACAAATTAACATATGTTAACATATAATGTTTTTAACTTGTTTTAAGTGTTTATTTACATCATCAACATAACACAAGGAACATATATAGCATGAATGAAGCATAAAAAGCATGATAATGATATTGAACAAGAAGATGTGTTAGGGTTCTCTTACAACTTTTGGCTTTCAAGTGAAAGGAGACTAAGAACAAGGAAAGAACTTTGATTGAACAAGAAGTAGAAACTCTTGCTTGCAACTTCCTTGATCTCTTGACAACCACTTGTGATGACTTGGAAGAACACTTGAAGACTTCTACTAGAACTCTTCTTATGTTGATGGAAGGTTATCAATAGAAAAGATGAACTTGAACTTTGGATCAACCAAAAACTTAACAAGAGTTTTTGTATTGATATTGCACTTGTACTCTATGATAAAACTTGAAGTAAATTAGCTAATGAAAGGGTGTTGTGTGCTGAGTATGAGGCTGAATATAGAGAGGAAGAGAGGGCTTATATAGGGTCTTAAGGAGGTTACATGTATGACTTAGTCAAAGCTTACTAAGAAAGCTTTAACACATGTATGCATCCTAAGGCCTTAAGCATGAGATCAAGCCACACCAAGGGTGACTCCCCCCCCTATAGGCGGTTCCAAAAGCCTAGGGAGGTGACTTGGTTAGTTCTTGATATTATCCTACTTCTAGAGTTAGTTTTGACTCCGTAAATCGCTAACCGTAAGTTGTTAAGTCACGAAACGCAAAACCGGGTATCGTAAAAATACGAAACTTGAAAGAATGATTAAACTTGTCAATATACTCCATAATAAAATATAAAATGAGTGGTAAGTCCCATTGGGTTGCTCAAACCCTGATAAAACTGAAAAACACGGGTCTAAAACGCGTAATACGTAAAACGTACGAAAATTGCGTAAAATTGAGAAAAGTAAAATGTAACTTTTCTAATAGGATAATAATTAATTAAAATGGCTTATAATGTCTAGACTGGGCTCAGTCTAGTGTCGGTTGATGTTAAATGCCTTTTAGACATAAAACCGTAAGCCAAAAATTCAAGGAATGATTTAGAAAATCAAAGAATGATTTTTATGGTCGATCAATGGAGGGGGAAAATATGTTGACTTTTCTAATAATATAAAAGCTTCTAAATGCCTTAGAAAATATGGTGCAGGTGAAGGCTAAGGTTGCGGATAAGTAAAAGTGCTTAAAACGCAATTCTAGTTCTGTAAGACACGAGGCTTATTTGGTGACATTTTAACTTAGAATTTTTAATTTTTAAAAATTCCAAAATTAATTGTGAGTGTACCAAACATTAATCTGATGCGAGGAAAATTATCGCAGTTGGTTTTCGTTATGCGCAGGATGTTTAAACGACGTTTAAACCAAACGTATAATTCTTTAATAACTTTTGCGAAAATGACCCGACAAGCGTCAAACTTTTATTTTGTCATAGAAATGATTTATCTCACGAGAATATGAAATAAAAATTTCGATATGAAATACAAATTTCGGAAATGAATAGTGACAATGAATAGTGAAAATGAATAGTAAAAATTTCGGGAATAGAAATTATTCTGAAATGCGAATTGTTACAGCCTGTTCTCTGGTTGGCGTAGGAACAAAGCAAAAGAAAAAAAAAGGGTTTTAGCTCTATATATTTTCAATTCGGCACAGGAAAAAAGGGGGCCCATTCAATTTTTAACTAGCCGCCATTCTTGTGGTGAATCATTCGTGAGTCAGAGGGAGAATTCGTCATACAAAAGCATAATTCGATATCACTTGCAAAAAAAATAGCCAGCCGTCATTTTATTATTTTATTCGTGAGACCATTCGAAGAAGACACAGGGATGATTATTCATATATCAAATTATTTGTTGTCCACGATAGTGATGCGCGGCTAAGCCTCTTGTAATCTCTCCTGGTAAAAGATATATTTGGTTTGATCATGTTTACAGATTTTATTTTATTTGTCAAACATTAATTCATCTGATTTTAATGCATATCTTTTATTTGATTTTAATGTTTAATATAATTATTTGATTGAATAATTATGAGACATATTATTGCGAGTCAACGATTCGTACCGAGCCTAATTAGTATAGGGGTTAAGACGGTCGTATGTTAAACATAATTTGTACCCATAATCGTTCACTTGAGTAATTATTAAATTAATTGATAAGATTATTGTAAGACATGTTATTGCTAGTCAACGAGTTGTGCCGAGTCCACTAGTTTAGGGATTAAGACGATTTGTGTGATAAACGTAACTTGTGCCCAAAATTATCCTTTTCAATTAATAAAAACTATGTCTATGTGGTTTGAAGGCAACCATTAGAATTAATCCGTAACTTGATCATATCATTATATCTGGAGCCGGGAGGGATTGCTTTTTACTCAACTGTTTACACTCTTGCTTTTATTTGCTTATTTAATTTTTATTTGTTTATTTACTTTTTATTACTTATTTGCTTTCTAGTTAATCAGTAGTTCTATTATTAAGTATTAAACAAACCAAAACTTTTATTGATCAGTGATCCCCCCAAAACTTAAATTAAAACCACATACTCCTCGTGGATACGATACCCACTTGCCCTATCTAGTATAAGGTAATTAAGTTTATTTTTGATCGGTACAACGACATTCGGTCAAATTTTGGCGCCGCTGCCGGGGAGTGTGTGCGCTTTTGGTTTAAGTTTTTGTTAATAGTTTAAAAAAAATATACAAAAAGATTTTCTTTTTTTTTCTCTTGTTTTGTTTGCTTGTTTGTTTTGTTAGTTGTGAGTGTGCAGATTAGTGTATGCGCACGCGTAGATCGGGACGTACATCACCGTTAGCTTACGATCCCGAGGTAGAGAGAAGTGCAAGGTTGAGGAGGAAAGCAGTTAGACAGTTTTCTACTAACCTTGATTTTGCTGGTTTAGAAGAGCTTTTCATGGAAAGGCCAGGTGACGACGATGCTGCCGGTGCAGAATCCCCACCACGGGGTGTGGATTCCTACTACAGACCAGGGAACTTCGAGGATCCCTCACCGATTGTCTATCCGACTGCGGCTAATGGGGTTGTGAGCAACTTCAAGATCCAGCCGAACCTCATAGCAATCTTACCCGTGTTTAGAGGTCACGAGGAACCATATGCACATCTGCGGGAGTTTTTCTCCATTGCAGATACATATCAGGTTAATAACACCACTAAGGATGGGGTAAGACTTCGCCTTTTTCCTTTTTCTCTTAAAGATCAAGCTAAGGCCTGGTTCATATCTCTCGAACCAGGCAGTATTAGATCATGGTCTGAAATGCAATCCGCGTTTCTTGATGAATTTTATTCTATAAGTAAAACTGCTGCCGTTAGGAGTAAGATTAAATCCTTTCGTCAAATCCCAGGCGAGCAGTTTCATGAAGCTTTTAATAGGCTAAAAGAGTTGTTAAGAACTTGCCCTCTCCACGATGTTCCAAAATGGGAGCTTGTCAAAATCTTCTATGATGGGTTGGATTATCACAACCAACAATTTGTGATGGCAACTAGTGGGGGTACGTTTTTCTCACGTCCCATGGATGAAGAATGGGAGTTTTTTGAAAAGCTGAGAAAGGGTTCCAAGACCCAAGCTTCGGTGGATCGAAACAACAACCACAAATCTTCCACCAATTTTGTGTCTAACCAATCTGGAACAAATTCTGAAATTAGCGAGTTAAGTAAGAAAGTTGATCTTTTGTTGAGAAATCTAGGAAAAGGTGCCTCAAATGTGTCGCATGACGTGTGCTCAATGTGTGGTGATCCGAGTCATTCGGTCAATAATTGTCAAAACTGGGGGATGCCATCGAATGAGGAGGTAAATGGAGTCTATGGAAACTGTTCACGAAACGACCCATTTTCCGAAAGTTACAATCCAGGATGGCGCAATCATCCCAACTTCCGTTGGAAGGATGACGACAATCGCTCTAACAATTACCAACAACAAAGCTCGTACCAAGAAAGGCCATATCAATACCAAAATCAAGGTCAAGGTTCAAGCAATGGCCAACAATCCAATGTTGACCAAAAGTTTGACTTGATCCTAAGCGAGTTGGCCAAGTCTCATCAAGGTGCAAACCTAAAATTTGAGTCCCTCTCTAAATCTGTAGTAAATCTTGAGAGACAATTAAGGCAGCTGGCTGAAGAGGTGCACAAACGAGAAGCGGGTAAGCTTCCAAGCTATCCCACTCTCAATCCAACGCATAATCCAGGTGGTCCTGAGCAGTTGAATATGGTGACGTCTCTTCGAAATGGTAAAACCTACAACAATGACATCAAAATTCCAAGTGTTCCTGATTTTTCACATGATGTCCAGGATTTCGTTACTGATGACGAAATTGTTGTTAAAGGTAAAAAAGCTGATGATGTTAAGTCTGATTCTAAGTTGGTAAATGATTTGTTAAAAGATTTTCCAAAACCACCAACACATAATCCTGAAGCTACTAAAACATTCAAATTTGAGGAGGGTGGTGTGTCAAGCACAACCACTCCTTATCCCGCAGCTTTGAAAAAATCGCCATCTGCGAGAGTGGCTAAAAAGGGTCCTCATTCTGAGGATATGTGGGAGACTTTCAAGCAAGTAAAGATCAATCTCCCCGTTATTGATGCTATCAAGCAAATTCCTGCATATGCCAAGTTTTTAAAGGACTTGTGTACCCAAAAGAGGAAGTCGAAGGCAACTTTGCCTAAAAAGATTGACCTGACTGAGCATGTTAGTGCAGTCTTATCTAGCTCTCTTCCTCCCAAATTCAAAGATCCTGGAGCACCATTGATTTCAGTTGTGGTGGGAAATATTGCCATTAAGAAGGCGCTCCTTGATCTCGGTGCTAGTATCAACATCCTTCCTGCTAGTTTGGTTGATAAGTATGACTTAGGAACTCTTCGTAAGACTGACACTATAATTTCCTTAGCCGATCGATCTACCAAAATTCCTAGAGGAATCTTAGAGGATGTTATTGTAAAAGTTGATGACTTCTATTACCCAGTTGACTTCTTTGTTATGGACACCGAGTCACCATACAAGGATGTCCAGCCAACCATTATCCTTGGGCGACCATTCCTAGCCACGATAGATGCTAGGATTAATTGTCGAACTGGCGCCATGGATATTTCCTTCGGTAATAAGAAGCTAAGGTTGAATGTGTTTAATTTTGTGAATTCTCCTATTATGAATGAATGCTACCAGGTTGATGTGATCGATGAGGAATTCCAAAAGCATGCACCCCGTATGCTTAAGGATGATCCTTTAGAATTGTATCCAACTGGTGAAAATGAGGAGGTTCTTGATGTTGCTGAAGTACAAGAGATTCAAGAGTGTTTGGTCAGTTCTTTGGACCATCAAAAACCACCTTAGTCTTATAAAGTGGAGCCCTTGCCTACTAATTTTGACACGGCCACAAAGCCGTCGCTAGAGGTGCCTCCAACTCTTGAGCTGAAACCTTTGCCATCCAATCTCAAATATGCTTTTCTAGGTCCTAACAATACTTTACCCGTTATTGTTGCTTCTGATCTTTCTAGATCACAAGAGGAATCACTTTTGGAAGTGCTTTCCAAGTATAAAGCAGCAGTGGGATGGACAATTGCAGACTTAAAAGGAATTAGTCCTTCATTATGTATGCACCGAATTGTTACGGACCCAAATGTTAAGCCATCAAGAGATGCGCAAAGGCGCTTGAATCCTAATATGAAGGAAGTCGTGAGAAGGAAGTTCTCAAATGGCTAGATGCTGGTATCATCTATCCCATCTCGGATAGTAAATGGGTAAGTCCCACGCAAACAGTGCCTAAAAAGGCTGGTATCACTGTTATGGAAACCGAGAGTGGGGAAAAACTCACCACCCGACCAGTGACCGGGTGGAGAGTGTGCATAGATTACCGTAAGCTAAATAATGCCACATCTAAAGATCATTTCCCACTGCCTTTTATTGATCAAATAGTTGAGAAGCTTTCCGGTCAGAAGTTCTATTGCTTTTTGGATGGGTACTCCGGGTATAATCAAATACCCATCCATCCTGATGACCAGGCCAAAACTACTTTTACGTGTCCTTATGGGACATTTGCATTCCGCCGAATGCCGTTTGGTCTGTGTAATGCACCCGCTACGTTTCAGCGGTGCATGATGAGCATCTTTTCGGACATGGTTGTAGAATCTGTAGAGATATTTATGGATGATTTCTCCATCTTTGGTCAATCCTTTGAAAGCTGTTTGGGTCAGCTTGAAAGTGTGTTAAAAAGATGCACCGAAACTAATCTAGTGCTTAGTTGGGAGAAGAGCCATTTCATGGTTCGTGAGGGAATTGTATTGGGGCACGTCGTTTCTGAAAAAGGATTCGAGGTTGACCGTGCCAAGGTGCAAATAATTTCAACCCTTCCTCCTCCCACTAACGTTAAAGCTGTGCGATCTTTTCTTGGTCATGCAGGGTTCTACAGGCGATTTATTAAAGATTTCAGTGCTATATCAAAGCCTCTTTGTAATTTACTCTTAAAAGAGGCACGATTTGACTTTAATAAATCATGTCTTAAATCATTCAATATGCTGAAGCAAAAGCTTGTAGAAGCCCCAATTCTGCAGTCACCTGATTGGTCGAAGCCTTTCGAGATCATGTGTGATGCGAGTGATTATGCCGCTGGGGCGGTGCTGGGACAACGGGTCGATAAGAAACCCGTTGTAATCTTTTATGCAAGTAAGACTTTTTCAGAAGCTCAAATAAATTACACCACTACTGAAAAGGAATTGCTAGCCGTGGTTTTTGCTCTTGATAAGTTCAGGTCATATATTTGGGGGCACTCTAAGGTGATAATATTTTCGGATCACAGTGCCCTAAAACATTTATTGACCAAGAAAGAGACAAAACCGAGGTTGCTTAGGTGGATTCTGCTCTTGCAAGAATTTAATCTAAAAATTCAGGATAAAAAGGGGTCGGAAAATGTGGTTGCCGACCATTTGTCCAGGATTATCCCTCCACCATTCAACCCATCTGACGTGATCAAAGAAAGCTTTGCGGATGAAAGCTTATTTGAGGTTTCTAAGGTCCCTTGGTATGCAAACATTGTTAACTACCTTGTAGTTAAAAAGCTTCCAGATTACTGGTCCAAACAACAAAGACAATACTTCTTTTCTCAATTGAAGCATTATATTTGGGAGGATCCGGAGCTTTATAAAGTGTGTGCTGACCAAGTTGTTAGGAGGTGTGTTCCCGATCACGAGCATATGGACATATTGGCTCATTGCCATTCTTATGCATGTGGGGGACACTTTGGTGCGACGAAAACTGGGCACAAAGTCCTACAAAGCGGCTTCTTTTGGCCGACTATATTCAAGGATGCCCAGTCTTTTGTGAAAGCATGTACTCGTTGCCAACAAGTTGGTGGGATTTCAAGGCGTGATCAGATGCCTATGAATCCCATACTTGTTGTTGAGATCTTTGACGTGTGGGGTATTGATTTTATGGGACCATTCCCTACCTCCCATGGCAATGTGTATATTTTAGTGGCAGTTGAATATGTCTCTAAGTGGGTAGAAGCTGAGGCTACAAAAACAAATGACCATAGTGTAGTTCTTAAGTTTGTCAAGAAAAATATCTTTGCTAGGCATGGAATCCCCAAGGCCATCATTAGTGACGGGGGTTCTCACTTTAATAACTTCAAATTTGGAAAGTTATTGAAACACTATGGGGTTGATCATAGAATAGCTACCCCTTATCATCCACAGACTAGTGGACAGGTCGAAGTATTTAATAGGGAGATTAAGCGTATATTAGAAAAGACAGTTCGTAGCGATAGGAAGGATTGGTCCCTGAGGCTAGATGATGCCTTGTGGGCATATAGGACGGCTTTTAAGACCCCTATTGGGATGTCACCGTATAGGTTGGTATATGGCAAGGCGTGTCATTTACCGGTGGAAATAGAGCATAGGGCTGAATGGGCAATTAAGCAGGTTAATATGGACTTAGATAATGCGGGTAATTCTAGGAAACTTCAATTATCTAAATTAGATGAGATTAGACGCGATGCCTATGAGAACTCCCGGATTTATAAGGAGAAAACTAAGGCTTTTCATGACCGACACATCACCAAGAAATCTTTCTTGGTGGGACAAAAAGTTTGGCTATTCAATGCTAGACTTAAGCTCTTTCCGGGAAAATTGAGAAGTAAATGGACGGGTCCATATGTTGTGACTCAAGTCTCTCCACATGGAGCCATTAAAATAAAAAATATGGTGGGTGGAGATCCGTTTAAAGTCAATGGACACCGTCTGAAGCCGTATGTTGTTTTGGAGAGTGATCATATGGACACGGTCGATGTGGTTTATTTGGAACCACTCCAACCATCTCAATAGCTCCATTGAGTTATGTCAGGCTGACGACGGTAAACTTAGCGCTTCGCGGGAGGCAACCCGTGGGTTGTAGTGTGTGTTTATGTTCTTTCTAATTTATTCTTTTTATTTTCTTATTTTTGTGTGTGTTAAAAACTTTGTGGGTGTGTTCACTACAAACCCTCACGAGACTAAACTCGTCCACTCGGGCTACCGAGTGGTTTAAAAGGCTTGTTGCATACGCTAAATGCAACCGTGATTCCTACGAAAGTGAGTTAGGTTTTGTGTTGTGTGAGTTTGTCAAAGTGATTTTTAACCAAAATTTCAACCTAAAGTTTTTGCATTAGGGACAATGCAATGCTTTAAGTTGGGGAGGGGGTGTCACATGTGTTACATGTTTTTGTGTGAAATTGTGGTTAAAATGGGTCAAAATGTGATTTTTGAAAAAAAAAAAAAAAAGAAAAAAAAAATTGAAATCACATTATAAGAGTTTTGTGCTAATTGGATGTGGAAGTTTTTTCTACATATATTTGTTGAGTGTTTGCAGATTCTGAAGATTAGCTTGTGGATGATTTATTGAAGCAAACTAGAAGATCCAGCCATGATTATAAGGTGCACCCGATTCCATTGTATAATTTGGTTCTAAAATTAATTTGATGTTTTGCATGTAGTTAGGCATATGTATAATTAGTAGATGATCAAACCATACCCGATTGAATTTCCCTACTTACTTTTGCTTAGAACGGGAAGAAAGTTAAAATGATATAATATGAAATATAATAATGTAATAGTTGGGTTAGGACACTTAAATTGATCTTATCCGGCTTGTCACCCGCGCACGGTGGCCATAGAAAAAAGCTGGAGAACTGTCATAATTATTGGTGGTAGTCATATGCTGGGCTTGCCTATCTGATTCGTCACCCGCGCAAGGTGATATTTTAGTTGTTAGCATGGGTCAGACGCCAATTATTATGATGGATAACATTGCACTTAGCTGAGACAATTTTATGTGAAATAACCCAATCCTTGTATTGTTGTTAATGAAATTAGGAAGGTTGGTTTAAGTTAGTGCATTGATTAATTAGACTACGTGGTAGATAACTCCATCATATGATATACCAGTAGGCACGAAGCATAACTGTTCCCATTTAATTAAAATAGACTAAGTTAACTGGTTCCCGTGTGCCGATGTGTCTTAGTATGCACCTATAGGATAGATATTCATACATCCGAATGATTGGTCTTTATATCAACCTTAAAAGGAGTGTATAAAGCATTCGGGATGACTTGTATAAGAAACGGTCCCGGATGGCTAAAAAGGGAGCTTATGTATGTTATGAGCAAAAATGCTTGAAATATGAAGTAAAATTCATGTGCAAAAATTGAGCAAAAAGTGAAAATATGAGTTAATGTATGATGGCTTATGTGCTCTCAAAAAGTTTGCTCCTGTGGTATAAAAACTCCAGTATTATAAAAGGTGTAAGGTATTCTCACCTCTTGTTTTGGATCTTTGTTTAGATTGATTATAGGGGTGTACTAAGTATTATAAAAGGTGTAAGGTATTCTCACCTCTTGTTTTGGATCTTTGTTTAGATTGATTATAGGGGTGTACTAAGTATGTTGGGCACATGGTTAATTATATGAAACATAAAGTAAATGGAACCAATGGGAACGGTTATGTTAAGTGTTTAAGAAGGACAAAAATATAGGTAATCATTTTGGATTATTGGTCACATAAAATGGTTATTAGTGTGCTAGGTTAAATTTGATCTTTTTGATGGAATTTCAATGGTATGATTAAAAATTATGTAATTAACATGCTAATAGTGAGTAGATTTCTTCCTCGGGACGAGTAAGGGTTAAGTTGGGGAGGTTTGATCGGTGTATTTTACATACACCTCATAGCACGTTAATTACGTATTGTTTCATTATTATTCGTTGTTATACATGCACTTTGAGGGTGTTTTGTGATTATGTAGGTTATGCGCGAAAATGAACTAAAGTTGCGATATTACAAGCTTAAAATAAAGACATGAGAGATTTGGACGTTGTTGCATTCGAGCTTCGTTTTGATTTAAAGGGCCACGGAATGAAGAATGAGAGTTGCACAATTAAAATATAAATGTTGTTTAACACTTGGGCCATCTGGCCTGTTGGATCGTACGCAGCAAAATGAAGAGATAAGAAAAGGCCCTTGGTCTGTTCTCTGGTTGGCGTAGGAACAAAGCAAAAGAAAAAAAAAGGGTTTTAGCTCTATATATTTTCAATTCGGCACAGGAAAAAAGGGGGCCCATTCAATTTTTAACTAGCCGCCATTCTTGTGGTGAATCATTCGTGAGTCAGAGGGAGAATTCGTCATACAAAAACACAATTCGATATCACTTGCAAAAAAAAAATAGCCAGCCGTCATTTTATTATTTTATTCGTGAGACCATTCGAAGAAGACACAGGGATGATTATTCATATATCATATTATTTGTTGTCCACGATAGTGATGCGCGGCTAAGCCTCTTGTAATCTCTCCCGGTAAAAGATATATTTGGTTTGATCATGTTTACGGATTTTATTTTATTTGTCAAACATTAATTCATCTGATTTTAATGCATATCTTTTATTTGATTTTAATGTTTAATATAATTATTTGATTGAATAATTATAAGACATATTATTGCGAGTCAACGATTCGTACCGAGCCTAATTAGTATAGGGGTTAAGACGGTCGTATGTTAAACATAATTTGTACCCATAATTGTTCACTTGAGTAATTATTAAATTAATTGATAAGATTATTGTAAGACATGTTATTGCTAGTCAACGAGTTGTGCCGAGTCCACTAGTTTAGGGATTAAGACGATTTGTGTGATAAACATAACTTGTGCCCAAAATTATCTTTTTCAATTAATAAAAACTATGTCTATGTGGTTTGAAGGCAAACATTAGAATTAATCCGTAACTTGATCATATCATTATATCTGGAGCCGGGAGGGATTGCTTTTTACTCAACTGTTTACACTCTTGCTTTTATTTGCTTATTTAATTTTTATTTGTTTATTTACTTTTTATTACTTATTTGCTTTCTAGTTAATCAGTAGTTCTATTATTAAGTATTAAACAAACCAAAACTTTATTGATCAGTGATCACCCCAAAACTTAAATTAAAACCACATACTCCTCGTGGATACGATACCCACTTGCCCTATCTAGTATAAGGTAATTAGGTTTATTTTTGATCGGTACAACGACATTCGGTCACCCGCTTAGACCAAAAATTAAAAACTTTTACGCGGAAACGCTTGACCTTTCACGGACATTCTGTTACTCTTTTGACCATTTATATAAGATATCATCCACAAACATTTCTAGAACAACATGCAACTGCATATAGAGTCTGTCTCGAAAAAAAAAAAAAAAAAAAAAAAAAAAAAAAACCCTGAAATTTGATACTAGCAATCGAAAAATTGAAATTATGAATTGAATAATTTACCTTTGAAGAATAAGGGGAGCTGAAGCCATTGTTTTTATCAACTGAAATTTTACTCGTAATGTTTTATTTGGGGTTGTAATCCTTTCAAGTTGAAATTATCAATTGAATAATGAACGCAAGATAGAAAAAATTAAAAGATATTTGTATGGTTACTTATGTAATTAATTTGATGCAACTAAGAATTGGGTTTTTGGTGTGGGAATTGAGATTGATAATTGGCTAATTTTTATTTTTTTATTTATTATTATTATTTTTTTTTGCTATATCTAATTTTAATCATGATTTGTTATTATTATTTAAAAGATAGTTTGATGCTACTGTGGTTAAAATGTAAATCCTCACGTTTTTTTTTTTTTTTTTTTTGGTTCTTTTCAATTTTGGTATGAAACATATTTATATTTATTATATAACAAGTGAATAATTGAATTGAAATGAACAGGCAGTTGGTTTTGGTGGTGATATTATATTATAGTCAACGCAAAAAGAGGATGCAAAAAGAGTTGTGGAGTCAACGGTCAAACATTTCGGAAAACTGGATATTTTAGTCAACGCTGTTGTTGGCAATTTCCTTGTTTCCCCCGAAGATCTCTCCCCCAATGGCTTTCGCATAGGCATAAATCATAATAATAATACTTTTTTTCTTACTTATTCATATTATTATAATATATACTAAAAGTGGAAATTGATTAGGCATAACGGTTTGGTATTATGGGGTGTTTAATGTGCTAAACTTTAACCCCATTCGTCTACCTGTTAAGTTTAGTAATAAAAAAATAATATTAGTATATACTAGGGCTGAGCATCGGGCCGAATCCCGACCCGTCCCGAATCGACTCGACTCAGCCCGAAACCGAATCATGTGAAAATGCCAGACCGATACCGAACCGATTAGAAGTCGGGACGGTTCGGTTTATTTCGGGTTATTTCGGGACGGTTTCGGGTATATGCAGCATGAACCGAAAATCCAAAATCTAGAGCAGATCCAAACACCCCTTACTGATATGGAGCAGATCCAAACACCCCTTAAAATCAGTAAACAATGATAATTCATCAAGTTACAACTATATTAATTTAATCACTAACGAAACACATTTAATCAGTAACGAAAAAAAATACTCAAATTACTTCTAAATGCATTATAACAAATCAGTAACGAAACAAATCCAAACACCCCTTACTGATATGGAGCAGATCCATACTCAACTATGTTTTGTTGAGATGAGAATGATTCATATGTAGGTACAGAAGATGAGATTGATTCATATGTGGTGTTTTTGAGATGAGATTGATCCATTTAATTAGGGTTCATAAGACATATGTGGTGTTTTTGTTGGGTGTGTTACTGTGTTCTTGGTTATTTCGGGATGGCAGAGGTTCTTGGTTCATAAGACTTTTTTCTTTTGTTTTTGTTGACTGTGAAACAAAAGAGAAACAAAAGAGGGGCGCCTTTATTTTACTAAACCTAATAATCAATCGGGTTGGCAGGATACTTTCGGGCTTATGTCGGTTTTTATACCGGCCCGACCCGAAACCGATAAACAGTGAATTGTATAACCGACTCCCGACCCGAATTATGTCGGTTCGGTTTCGGGGAGACTCGGTTTCGGTCGGTTTGTCGGGATTATTCGGTTTTGGTCGGTTTTGCTCAGCCCTAGTATATACACAGCCATTGTGGCTGTCTATCATTGGTCGAATGCAAGGAGGAATTTCCTGTTCACGTACGGCCTTTCCTAATTGCCTCCTAATACACACTACACTAACCATGTATCTGACAATGAAGCTTCTTGAATACTGATAGTGGTAAACAATATTCCAGAATGTTACACCCGTATCCCGATAAGGTACTAGTTATGTAAATATTAAATGTTGTATATTATAAGACTTGTGATATTAGTAGCTCATTAATAAAATGAGAGGGAATATTAGAAAGAATAGAACTAGAAGGGCTAATATTGCCATTTGGGCAAAGTTTAATTATTAAATATATATATGCCTAGATAACTTTAGAATTGTCCAGGAGTTTCTTTTGGCATTCCTTGTGAAGATCGGCTATTAGAGAAAGAAGGGAGGGAAGCTCCATCTTATTTATCTCAAGTTATTTCAATCATCCTCTAGTATTGCTAAGTATCCAAGAAGCCTTAATTTACATATCCCATCAAGTAAGTGTTCTTCCCCAAATTGTGAATTAGGGTTCATGTTTGATCATGATGATCAAGTGTTGATAATTTTATGATTAGCTAGTTAATTAGACTCTAAATTGAGATGATTGTGTTATAGGAAGCAAGTAAGAAGTGGGGAAGCCATTGTTAGTGTGATTGAGCCTAAGGATTGAGGTAAGTACATTGGTTATAACATGTCTTGTTTAGCTTTATCATATTTTGGTATGATAATGTTTATTGTGTTAGCTTTATCATGTTGGTTTACATGATAATGGTGAAGTATAGGGTATAGGGTGCGTTAGCTAGTATGGATCCATTCTAGATGTAGCTTAGTTAGTCGTTGGGCTAACTATGGGATGAGGTTCAACCTTATGGGTTGATCGTGTTTAGGTCGACTATGTCAATGTGAGGTAAGTGCCCCTATATCGCTAGCTTAACTAGTGGTTAGACTAGTTATGGATATATGTGATGTTTAGCTTGTTATGCCATGTACTTACTAAGCGTTTCGCTTACGTGTTTAGTTGTGATGTTTTTCTTGATAGGTATTGAAGAATCGAGCAAAGGTAAGGAGAAGGTGTAATGTGATTATGTAGTAGAAGACCATTCTCTTTTGGACCAAGCATATTGAAGTTGGAAGCCCCAAGCGTCTTTTGTGTTGTGGGTACACTTCTTTTTATATGGTCATTTTGTTAGTTCATGGTCTTGTGTTCATATGGCGTCTAAGTTAGAATTTGTATGGTGAAAGTACTTATTAAGGGGTGTTTGGTAAAAGAATGTTTCTACCCATTTTGGGATGTTAACAGGTCATGTAAGCGTGGAACGCTTTTGAAATGTTAAGTAAATAGTTATGGTCAAGTTACTTGTGAATTTGGAAGTAGTATAAATGGTTTGTAGTGTATGGGTTATTTGGAGTATTTATGCATAACCCGTCCAATTTTGGAAATACTATTTCGGTTAGTCAAACGGGTAAAGTTTTTGCATGAAATTAAGAGTTTGGACATATTTGAGTATTCTGGAAAGTTTTGTCAAGTTTCGAGTCCGGGAGGTCGGGTTTCCAGCCGAGGCTGTTGACATTGCATTTTTGAGACAGTAGGGTCTGTCCAGAATTCTGTGGTGCAGGGCAGATACGGCGCATCTCCTCTGAGATACGGCGTATCAAGTGATGCGGCGCATCTCTGGTAGGAATGCGGCGCAACGTAGCCATTTTCTTGTAATTCCAGTCTCAGCGGGTCGACGCGGCGTATCTAATTCAATAGATGCGGCGTATCTGAGTTTAGAATAATACGGCGTATCACTTTATATTGATACGGCGCATTGTCTCTCAGCCAGTGATGCGGCGTATCCCTAAAAATGGATGCGGCGTATCTTGGTCTCAGAAGGTTTGTCTGTTTGTTTATAAAAGTTGTGTGAAAGGTTTTGAAGGGTCTTTGTGTAGGTGTTCTTGCAAGTGTGTTTAAAATGTTAAAAGACATATGTTAAAGTCATTTCATGAAGAAATTTTATGAGTCCGTTTTCAGTCATTCATTTCCGCATATAAAGTCAATATTTTGGTATAAATGGTCACGGGGCGTTACAACTTGGTATCAGAGCTTCGGTCTAAGAGATTTAGGATTTCCCCATAGGATTTCCTAGACTTAGGCCTTGTTTAGCCGCGTTTAGTATCGGCGTTTGTTATTTGTGTATTGTTTGGGTGATTTCGGGAATACATATGTTAAGTATTTTCATGACTACGCCTGGCCACCGTATTGATAAAAATATGATACATATGTGAGATTGGAATCATTTAGGCTATACATGGATGATAAACTCTAGGGTGTTTAGTGTAAGATAGACATGTCATTCATGCATCGAATATGTATATGATTTTGTTTAATAGTGTGAATTGCTAAATTTCAGTTAGTAGAAAAGATGGCGAATATCCGAAATAAGGAGGTGTTAAGGACGACCTCCTCTCGCCATAATGATGATGATAGTGATTCAAATGATGAAGGGAATTCTAGTAGCGTCAAGACAATACCTCTACCGGAAAATTTTAACCCTAAAAGTTTCACGAAAGATGAGTTGAAAGAATTGGATGTTTTGGTGACCGATAGGGTAGGAAGGGCTATTGAGAAGGCCATGCCCTATTATGTTAAACAAACCACCGAGAATGTGCAAAAGATGTTTAAAGAGGAGATAGAAAAGCTTAAGAAGAGTGGAGAGTTATTGAATGATCCGAATGCTAGACCCGGAGTAGTGAAAGAGAAGTCTACTTATCGTGATTTCACTGCTTGTGCTCCACCCACATTTACGGGACTCTCGATTCGTTAAAGAGTTCTCTATGGATTACCGATATAGAAGGGGCTTTTCGTACAAGTCGTTGTGTAGAAGAGGATAAGGTGAACTTTGCTACTAATTACCTTCGTGAACGGGCTAAAGTATGGTGGGAAGGCAAGGCGAACGAGAAAGGTAGTGCTTGGAGAGAATCGTGCACGTGGGATCAATTTAAAGAAGTGTTCATGAAAGAGTATGCTCCTGCGGAGGAAATTGATAAGATAAGAGAAGCTTTCCATTCCCTAGTGCAAACGGATGAAACGGTAAATGAGTTGTGGGGAAAGTTTTGTGACATGATACAATATTGCCCGGAGTATCTTAACAATGAAAGGCTTAAAGTTGACAAATTCCAAAGAATGCTCAAGGATGAAATTCGTACGATAGTGTCACCGTTCAAGTGCACCGACATGGAGGATCTTCTAAGTAGGGCACGTACTCGTGAAGCGGACTTGGATAGAATGAAAAGCAAAGAGAAGAAGGACTTAAAAAGGAAGCATGATCATCCATCAACATTTAGTAAGCGAGGCAGGTTCGATTTTACAAGGAAGGACAACACGGGAAAGCTACCTCCTAAGTGTAATAGGTGCGGTAAGAATCATGTGGGAGAATGTAAGTCCGGGATGAAAGGATGTTATAAGTGTGGGGATACCGGTCATATTAGCAAGGATTGCACCAAGCCTTTGGTAATATGTTACGGGTGCAATGAAGAAGGACATAAGGTAAGTGAATGTCCTAAGTCTAATCCTAAGCAAGTGAAGCCGTTCAAGCCGATTAAAGGAGAAAAGATTGAGGTTCCAAGGCCTACAACTCGTGTTTATCAGATGAGTACCGAAGAGGCGAAGTCGAGTTCAGATGTTGTCACAGGTATAATTCTCGTTAATTCTAAACCCGCTCGTGTTTTGTACGACTCTGGTGCAAGCGTGTCCTTTGTATCTTATAACTTCAGTAAAGAATTGTCAACCCCGTTAGATAAGCTTCCAATACCTATAGAAGTTGAAATCGCTGATAGTAAAGTGGTGGTAGTGTCAAATGTGTATCGTGATGTAGAAATAGAGATCGATGAGAATGTTTTTAGGATCGACTTAATCCCCATAATGCTCGGAGAGTTTGATATTATTGTGGGCATGGATTGGCTTAGCAACCACAATGCCGCCATTCTATGCAAACAAAAGATCGTTAGAGTTGTGAACCAAAATGGTCAAGAAATGATGATTTACGGTGATAAAAGGAAAGGCGAGTTAAAACTTTGTTCCGTGATGAAAGCTAGAAAATATCTATCACGTGGTTGTCTAGCCTTTATGGCACATGTAGTAGATACGAGTTTTGAAAAGAAAAGTATCGACGATGTTCCGATTGTAAATGAATTCCGTGATGTATTCCCGGAAGATTTGCCGGGTATTCCTCCCGATAGACAAGTTGAGTTCCGTATTGATCTTGTTCCGGGTGCTACTCCTATTGCCAAAACTCCTTATCGTCTTGCTCCGTCCGAAATGAAGGAGTTAATGAGTCAACTCCAAGAGTTACTTGATAAGGGTTTTATTCGCCCAAGTAGCTCACCATGGGGAGCTCCGATCTTGTTCGTTAAAAAGAAAGACGGTAGTATGCGGATGTGCATTGATTACCGTGAATTGAATAAAGTCACGGTGAAAAATGTATACCCATTGCCAAGAATCGATGATCTCTTTGATCAACTTCAAGGTGCTCGATGGTTTTCAAAGATCGATCTCCGTTCGGGTTATCACCAATTAAAGGTTAGGGAGGAAGATATTCCTAAGACGGCCTTTAGGACCCGATATGGACATTACGAGTTTACGGTTATGCCTTTTGGTCTCACGAAAACGCCTGCGGTTTTCATGGATCTCATGAACCGTGTATGTAGACCGATGTTGGATAAATTCATTATAGTGTTCATTGATGATATCCTTATCTATTCTAAGAGTAAGGAAGAGCATGAAGTGCATCTTCGAGAAATCTTGGAAACATTGAGAAAAGAAAAATTGTATGCTAAATTCTCGAAATGTGAATTTTGGTTACAAGAAGTTCAGTTCCTTGGTCATGTTATTAATCCCGATGGTATTAAAGTTGATCCGTCAAAAGTTGAAGCCGTGATGAATTGGCAAGCGCCGAAGAACGTTGGTGAAATTCGAAGTTTTCTAGGACTCGCAGGTTATTACCGACGGTTTATTCAAGACTTCTCCAAAATTTCATCTTCGTTAACTGAACTCACCAAGAAGAATGTTCCTTTTGTGTGGGGTGAGAAACAAGAAGAAGCCTTTCGTACTTTGCGAAAGAGGTTGTGTGAAGCACCGATCTTAGTGTTACCAGAGGGAACAGAAGACATGGTGGTCTATAGTGATGCATCTTATTCCGGTCTTGGATGTGTTCTTATGCAAAGGGGTAAAGTGATTGCTTACGCGTCAAGACAACTAAAGAAGCACGAAGAGAAATATCCGACTCATGATCTTGAATTTGCGGCCGTAGTCTTTGCTTTGAAGATTTGGAGGCATTATCTATATGGTGTGAAGTTCATAATTTACACCGACCATAGAAGTCTTCAGTATTTCCTTGATAAGAAAGATCCAAATATGAGACAACGTAGGTGGCTAGACTTGCTAAAGGATTATGATTGTGAAATTCGCTACCATCCAGGTAAAGCGAATGTCGTAGCAGATGCGCTAAGTCGTCAGGGCCGAAGTGATGTTACACGGATTCACTCTTTGAGAATGATTATTACATCCGATCTTTTCGACAGAATTAAGTTAGCTCAGGAGGAAGCGCTAAAAGAAGAGAATCAAGAGAAAGAACGTATCACCTCTCACATTCCTCATTTTGATGAAGACAATCGAGGGATTAAGACACGGTATGGAAGAGTTTACGTTCCTTTTCGAAGCAACATCAAAGAGTTACTCATGGAAGAAGCTCATAAGTCGAAGTATTCTATTCATCCGGGAGTTACGAAAATGTACCTTGATCTGAAAAGAAACTATTGGTGGCCGGGTATGAAAAGAGATTGCGTGAAGTATGTGGATAGATGTTTAACTTGTTTGAAAGTGAAAGCCGAACACCAAAAGCCATATGGAAAAGTCCAACCCTTAGACATTCCAGTTTGGAAGTGGGAGAAGATTACTATGGATTTTATCACGAAATTGCCAAAGACGAAAAAGAAGAATGATACCATTTGGGTAGTAGTCGATCGTTTGACTAAGAGTGCGCATTTTATTCCAATTAGGGAGAATATGCCTGTTCATAAGTTAGCAAAGGTCTATGTTAATGAGATAGTCGCGCGTCATGGGGTACCTATTTCCATAGTTTCTGATAGAGATGGGCGGTACACTTCAAATTTTTGGCAAGATTTCCAAGAAGAGTTAGGTACGAAACTTCATATGAGCACGGCTTTTCATCCTCAAACCGATGGGCAGAGCGAGAGGATGATTCAAACTTTAGAAGATATGCTTCGAGCTTGCATGATTGATTTTGGAGGAAATTGGGACGACCATTTACCCCTAGTTGAGTTCGCCTACAATAATAGTTATCACGCTAGTATAGGTATGCCCCCTATGAGATGCTATATGGAAGAAAGTGTAGGACGCCAGTATGTTGGGAAGAAGTGGGAAGGAGAGAATTGGCTAGCACGGATATAGTGTTGGCGACGACGGAAAAGGTTGAGATGATTCGAGCAAGACTTAAGGCGGCACAAGATAGATGGAAAAGTTATGCTGATAATCGAAGAAGGCCAATAGAATTCGAGGTAGGTGATATGGTTATGCTAAAAGTTTCTCCGTGGAAGGGCGTTTTTAGGTTTAAAAACAAAGGGAAATTAAGTCCACGGTTTATAGGGCCATTTAAAATCTTGAAACGTGTTGGTGAGGTAGCCTATGTGTTAGAATTGCCCGAGGAAATAAGAGGTATTCATAATACCTTCCATGTGTCGTACTTGAGGAAGTGCTTAGCGGATGAGGCTAGTGTGGTCACTTTAGATGATATCGAAATTGATCCGGAGTTGATTTCACAAAAGGATGAGCCGGAAGCGATTCTAGGAAGGAAAGTGAGACAACTTCGAAACAAAGAAATTCCATTAGTGAAAGTGCAATGGAGACATCGTAAAGGTACGAGCATTAGATGGGAGTTAGAGGAGAAGATGAGGAATGAGTATCCTCATTTATTTCAAGCGTAGATTTCGAGGACGAAATCTTATTTTAAGGAGGGGAGAATTGTTACACCCGTATCCCGATAAGGTACTAGTTATGTAAATATTAAATGTTGTATATTATAAGACTTGTGATATTAGTAGCTCATTAATAAAATGAGAGGGAATATTAGAAAGAATAGAACTAGAAGGGCTAATATTGCCATTTGGGCAAAGTTTAATTATTAAATATATATATGCCTAGATAACTTTAGAATTTTCCAGGAGTTTCTTTTGGCATTCCTTGTGAAGATCGGCTATTAGAGAAAGAAGGGAGGGAAGCTCCATCTTATTTATCTCAAGTTATTTCAATCATCCTCTAGTATTGCTAAGTATCCAAGAAGCCTTAATTTACATATCCCATCAAGTAAGTGTTCTTCCCCAAATTGTGAATTAGGGTTCATGTTTGATCATGATGATCAAGTGTTGATAATTTTATGATTAGCTAGTTAATTAGACTCTAAATTGAGATGATTGTGTTATAGGAAGCAAGTAAGAAGTGGGGAAGCCATTGTTAGTGTGATTGAGCCTAAGGATTGAGGTAAGTACATTGGTTATAACATGTCTTGTTTAGCTTTATCATATTTTGGTATGATAATGTTTATTGTGTTAGCTTTATCATGTTGGTTTACATGATAATGGTGAAGTATAGGGTATAGGGTGCGTTAGCTAGTATGGATCCATTCTAGATGTAGCTTAGTTAGTCGTTGGGCTAACTATGGGATGAGGTTCAACCTTATGGGTTGATCGTGTTTAGGTCGACTATGTCGATGTGAGGTAAGTGCCCCTATATCGCTAGCTTAACTAGTGGTTAGACTAGTTATGGATATATGTGATGTTTAGCTTGTTATGCCATGTACTTACTAAGCGTTTCGCTTACGTGTTTAGTTGTGATGTTTTTCTTGATAGGTATTGAAGAATCGAGCAAAGGTAAGGAGAAGGTGTAATGTGATTATGTAGTAGAAGACCATTCTCTTTTGGACCAAGCATATTGAAGTTGGAAGCCCCAAGCGTCTTTTGTGTTGTGGGTACACTTCTTTTTATATGGTCATTTTGTTAGTTCATGGTCTTGTGTTCATATGGCGTCTAAGTTAGAATTTGTATGGTGAAAGTACTTATTAAGGGGTGTTTGGTAAAAGAATGTTTCTACCCATTTTGAGATGTTAACGGGTCATGTAAGCGTGGAACGCTTTTGAAATGTTAAGTAAATAGTTATGGTCAAGTTACTTGTGAATTTGGAAGTAGTATAAATGGTTTGTAGTGTATGGGTTATTTGGAGTATTTATGCATAACCCGTCCAATTTTGGAAATACTATTTCGGTTAGTCAAACGGGTAAAGTTTTTGCATGAAATTAAGAGTTTGGACATATTTGAGTATTCTGGAAAGTTTTGTCAAGTTTCGAGTCCGGGAGGTCGGGTTTCCAGCCGGGGCTGTTGACATTGCATTTTTGAGACAGTAGGGTCTGTCCAGAATTCTGTGGTGCAGGGCAGATACGGCGCATCTCCTCTGAGATACGGCGTATCAAGTGATGCGGCGCATCTCTGGTAGGAATGCGGCGCAACGTAGCCATTTTCTTGTAATTCCAGTCTCAGCGGGTCGACGCGGCGTATCTAATTCAATAGATGCGGCGTATCTGAGTTTAGAATAATACGGCGTATCACTTTATATTGATACGGCGCATTGTCTCTCAGCCAGTGATGCGGCGTATCCCTAAAAATGGATGCGGCGTATCTTGGTCTCAGAAGGTTTGTCTGTTTGTTTATAAAAGTTGTGTGAAAGGTTTTGAAGGGTCTTTGTGTAGGTGTTCTTGCAAGTGTGTTTAAAATGTTAAAAGACATATGTTATAGTCATTTCATGAAGAAATTTTATGAGTCCGTTTTCAGTCATTCATTTCCGCATATAAAGTCAATATTTTGGTATAAATGGTCACGGGGCGTTACAACAATATTCCAGAAAATTCCAGATCCACTCACCCTCTTCTAATACCAAAAAACACACAGTTATTTAGATTTCACAAAAAAAAAAAAAAAAAAAAAAAAAAAAAAAAAGCCTTGGTTCATCATCTAACCCCACCCCCAAACGTATCCGCGATAACACAGCTCTAAAAACCCGTTAATCAACTGAACACTTGAACGCCGAAATATGCGCCCGATGCTAAGCAGCTTCGCATCAAATAAAAAAAAATCGGAATCACAAGCAGGTACAAGTATTCATATCTTTTAATTTTTATTGTTTACTTTGGTTAGGGTTTTTGTAACACCCCATGCCCGCTTAGACCAAAAATTAAAACTTTTTACGCGGAAACGCTTGACTTTTACGGACATCTGGTTACTCTTTTGACCACTAACAAAAATCTATAAACATTAAGACCTTGAGACTAATTTTAAATGAAACTAGACTCAATTACCTTCAAAACGACGGGTGGCACGACCCGTGACGACTTACGGATTAAAAGATATGATTTTTCAAAGTTTACCAAAATTTGTCCAGATTAAACCGAAATTTGAGAATCTTGGTCCCAAACCGAAATTTGGTGCCTCCAAACCGAAATTTCACCACTTTTGACAATAAACAACCCATGCTACCTTATTTCCACTCCAAACTCACTCAAAACCATTAACATCTCGTACTAAATCGTTTTCATAATTAATCAACCCATTTGCTACCCAAAATGGGTAAAAACACTCTTAACCCAAACACCCTTTTTAACTGCATAACCCTTTTATACATCTTTTGACCCATTTCTCGAAAAGACAACTTCTATGACCCGATGATTAACGAAACTTTCCAGATTTACTTCTCATATCATTGGGCTCATTTTCATATAAAAACATCTTCCGTTTGACCTTCCGAAATAGTACTTTACAAATTAGACGGGTTATGCATATAACCCCTTTTGACCCATTTTCACTACATACAACCCATACGACTTCCGTTATGCACCAAACTTTACCAAAAGCATTATATTAACATAACAAACATGTTTCAAGGGCACTTGACCCGTTTACAACCCAAAATGGGTATTTTCATACATAAACCAAACGCCCCTATATACTTTGACTATAACACTTCAACACACACTTTGACATACTAATTGACTACCAAATCGTTTGGACGACCTTAACATATAACTTGCCATACCGCTACACTTTACCAACACATAAAAGACCAACGGGGGTACAAACTTACACATGAGCCCGGTATTCTACCTAAGCTCCTACACATACTACCTTAATCTCGCACATCCAAATCCTTATTCCTTACATCCAAGCCGTCCATATGAACATGCCAACCTACAAAACGGTTAGACAACTAAACCATAAGCTTTCGCTTAGTAAGTAACTAGATTAACATATGAATAACACGTTCGTCCACATATATGCAACACGAATACTTCAACCATTAAATATACATATGGTCATAATCACATTAAGCACATAAACATCACAACATACCTTAGTCATTCCATAACCATAAACTATCCCTTGAGTTGGTTAACAAGGCAATTCACTTATCAAAGCCACACCCATTAATTCAAAGCTATCAATCATAACCTTTATATTCATAATCACATAATATGCAAACAATCATATTAAACACATATCAATCAAGTTACTTACCTTAGTCCAAGCTAACAAATATCAAGACATCATCATCATCACAATCTTCCATCAGCACCATCCTTTACAATTAATCAAAATCTAATAACATAACAATCAATAACATAATTTTGGGTTAACATAGCCTATCAAACAAACCCATCTTCCTTTCTATATCATCATATGATCATATCTTGATCATATGATGATTTTCCATTTTAATCATAACTTTAACCTCATAATTACTATAACCTCTTAATTTAGCTTCAAAACACCATTTACCCATCTTTCCTAAGTTAGGGTTCATAAACCCTAACCTTCCAATCATCAATAACTAAAGATAAATGATAACTTACATGAAAGGGTGATTGGTACTAGCTTAATTCTTGATTTGGAGCACTAATCTTTCACCAATTGATCATCAAGGAAAACATGGTTTTTCCCTCCTTCTTGGTTATGTCCACATTCACCAACACTCTGGAAAGTCTTGGAGGATTTTAGAAATCTCCAGGATTTGATATTACTTATCCAGTTAGTTGGAAGTTTGGCCAAATGACACATTTGGCCCCTCAAGTCCTATTCTTTCTATTTTAGCCACAATACTTACTATATCATCTTTACCACAATGGCAACTTAGGTCCCTTTAATTATACATCATATTTTACATAACCACTTTAGTCATATTTTGACTATTAGGTTTGACCACAACGCAACATTCGTTGACTGGCCAATCACGTAAGGTCTTTGTCAATTTCATCTAGGGTGGGGCCTATTTGTATTCCGGGAAACGGGTGTTTCAGTTTTAACCTTGATTGCAACTGAAGATTATGGTTTAGTTGTGTTTTTGTTTTTATGATTTCGTTATTTTCAAAATTGAGTATGGCCACAAAGTGTTACCACCGGATCTTCATTGTAAGGTTTTTTTATGTTGCTATTATTTAGGTTTATGCGTCAATTTGTGCTTAATTTTACATTGATTATATTTGCAATTGACACTGTTGGTTTAGGATAAGTCTAATATTGTTGAATGTTGTCGGTAACTTTAAGCAAACATGTCTAAATTCAGGAAAATGTAAGAAAAGCTGATTGAGTGAAAAAGTATAAATCTTGCTTTTGTAGTATGAGTTTGTTTTGCAATATGCGCGTGTATGTTTGATGTTTTTGCTTAACTGGATTTTCTTTTTGATGCAGGCATATGTTTAGCATATGGAAAGCAGTAGAAGTAACCTTGACCAGTTGCTTAAACGAGCAAACTAGCAGGTATACCTACTGTTACTGTACCTCATTCGCAACTTTTTCCTTATGATAACTGCCTTGGAAGGTAACCAACGTAATGATAGTTTTTTAGGTTTCCTTTTAATGATTGTTGGATGTTTGGAGTGTTGTTTTAGGTGAAAAAAAAAATAATAGAAATAAAAATAAAATGATGATTCATTTATGGTCAGTATGTTATCTACAAAGGCTGTGTAACTCTCCTTTGGATTCAGGTACCATTTTGACCATGTTTTTGCAAATTTGAGTATTGAATTCTTAGGAGAAATTCATGGTAGGATACTGAAATGGTAGCATAAGCATTATTGTTATAATGTTATTTATAATTACTTCCCTCACCTTCTCAGGCAAAAAATTACGTTGCGAGAAACAAACCCGAACAACAGAGACAATTGGAAGGCATGAATTCCAAGGTTAACTTTCGAATCCGATTACCAATTACATTTTTTTTATTTTTAAAGTTGACATGTTTACTTAGTTATAATATTATATTCAGTTGTGAATTTATAGGCAGATAGCCAATTATGTGGGTGACACAATATCAATTACTAACCATTGAGGCGACGCTTTTAGGCTTCTTACCAGAAAAATAGTTAGTGACAGTTACGTCACCGGTTCTTACTAGAAAATCAATCAGAAAACCTATTGAATTTAACTATGTGTTTGGTTTTTTTTTTTTTTTTTTTTTTTTTTTTTTTTTTTTTTTTTTTTTTTTTTTTTTTTTTTAATTTGGTTATGCCAAAAGGCAATTTTTCATAATTTTGGGGTTTTGTTAATTTCAGGGTTTTTCATAAATTTTTGTGGTTTTTATAAATTTTGGGTTTCTTTTTGCAGGTCTATACTTATTGAATTGGTTACAAACCAAAAAGTCCTCAACAACTGTTGATTTCCCCAAGTATGTAAGCCTTTTTTTCGGTTTGAATTTATTTGCTTTGTTACCATCTTTTCAATTTGCACCTGTTGATCTATATTAGTCAAATGAATTGTAGGTATCCTACATTTATATGGTTTGAGGTTATGTGTTTCTATCTGTAGAACTAAAATGAATTTGCTAATTTTAGTAGCCTGTGTTTGTTGTTATGAAATGACAATTAGTTAGGAGAGGTTGTGCTGTTGTGAATGTTACAAGTAGGTTACGTGTCACGGGTAATTCAAGGAGAGACGGACGTGTCACATATAGTAGAACTACCAGCAACAAGAGACGTCATGCATTTTTGTAGAAGTATTTCCATCTGTGTAATAAGTAAAAAAAAGCTTGGAAAGTTTGTAACATTGACGTTCCTAGACATTGATGTTCATTGTGACGATTCAGAATAACTATTTTGTATTCGTGCGAGGAAGAAGCCACATAAGTATTACTTCTATAGTAATTTAGAATATTGGTTATGAGGTTAATATGATTTGTTGAGGATGTGCAACGTTTGTTTTTTCGTACAGAGGCCTCATAAGGCGTATCCAGTTGAGTTAGCTCAGTTTCATATCAATTAGGAAAGGGAAGACTCTGTGTACTAACTTTCTCTTCTTTCTTCTTCTTTGAACTTCTATGGAACAGGTTATTGATTGAGTGTCGTCATATGAGGGGGTGCTTGGTTGGGGGTAAAGGGGGGTGGGTAATGGGAAAAGAAATGAATAATGATGGTTGGTATGGAGGGGGTAATATAATCAACCATTATAGCTCAGTTTGCATTCCCTTACCCTTTCCCTTTGCATTCCCCTCTACTGAACCAAGCGGGCCCTGAAAGATGAAGATGATTCGATGGTAAGAAATGTGAAACCCCTTTTTTCATTAAAGGGATATATACCTCTGTTTTGGTTATCAAAAAACATTTTTATGTAATTAGACAGCAGGAACTATTAGTTGTAATTGTTTTTTGCATCACTGGAACATTAATTTTTAAATGTTATTTATGAATGTTGCAGGCCGATGCAAAGATTGAAGATGTGGCAAAATTTCAGGAAATTATTCAGAAACTTACTGCATTTTTCGGTAGGTCGCGCCAGGAAGAGGACCAAACTGGGATGGTTTGCTTAAAGGGAGTATTGTTGAGTACGCTGGCACTGCTAAACCCAGTAACTTACAAGTATCCCCATTTTTATTATTAACTGTTAATGATTGCAGAAAGAGCTTGAATCCTGATGCGGATTTATGAACACAAGTCGTAAGCTTCCTATTTGCTTAAAGTGTGTTGTGTCGGCCCTCATTTGCCTTGGTGTCTTCTGTCTGCAAAAATGCAGTTCTTACGGATGTTTGGGTGTTTGGCATGTGTTCAGGTGGATTAGATATTAGTGCCCCGTTGGTTGGCCGAAATGTAGAAGTTACAGTTCTGCTCCTTCTTTCCCAGGTAAAGAAAGAACTCAGTTTACGCTTAAAAAACTGAACTTTATACTCAGTTTCATCAATTTTATGCTCACATCATCATATGTGTGCAGGTGTATCGATTCTTGCACAGTCAGTCACTGAACAACCTCTGATTATTGCTGTTAGTTCGTGCTGGGCTAAACGCTTTGCAGGTTCATTCTAAAACAGAAACATTTTGTAAACTATACATATATTTAACAGATATGACCAAAAAAAATGCCAATACAGGCGGCCTACAACTGTCTGCAACTCCAGCAACAAGATACTATTTGAATCCTGAAGTCCCGGTAACAGACCACATCAAACAGTTGTAAGTGTTTTAACAAATGTCAAAATATATAACATTCGAAATGGCCTAAACTATTATGTTCTTCCATGCATTGCGCAAATAGGTACTCAGAATTGATAGGGCCATCACAGCCATTGTTGCTTCCTTCCACTGAGACACAACATGAAGAGCAAGCAATTCCGCAAGGTCCAATATCATTGGGTGTACTGATGTCTTTGAACCCACAGACTCACATGCTAAGGCACACACTTACACAGTAACATCGACATGAAAATGTTCAATAAAAAGATTTTCTTGTTATATACGCTTGAACAATCTGCAAAACAAGATTATATGAGAAGATTGATTCTTATTGCCATTACTAATCTATATCTTGGAAAACAAATTGAAAGTTCATTACACTCTTTCAAGTTAATGGAAGAAATAAACAGCTGAAGAGTATTCAGTATTCAGTTTTCAGTTTTGGATCAGATACTAAACAGATGAGTATTCTTTTGTAGTGCCTTTTGAGGAAGATGACAAGGAACCCATCATTTGATTTCTTGATTACAACTATCATGAGCCCATGTTCTCTATGTTCAAGAGAATCAACGGTAACACTTTAGTTTTTTTTTTTAAACGCACCTGCTCATGAGTGTCTCCACTGTTCTGCAATTCCAAACAATTTGATGTATGTTGCAGCTAAGGAGCATGTAGTTAGATGGTATAGCACCGGTCCAAAACTAAGGGAAAATGATCTTGATGTTCATGGTTTATTTACCGAGTAAGCATCGCGATCTAAAACTAAAGTTCATAGTTTTTATTTTTAATTTTCAGGATATTGCTCGATTTGCACAAACTTTTGCTATTTTTTCCCTTAACACACACAAATGCATAAAATTCAGAATATGCATGTAGTTGTATGTGTATGTTTATCTATAGGTGTCATTTTGTCATCACATTCTCATTTTGGCATCACATTCTCATTTATAATTTAGCTTTTTACGAGATGGTGAAACCTTAAAGATGGAATGCAGTTGCAAAGGTGAACTTGGTTTGGCCCATAAGGGTACTTTCTTTAAGCCTGCAAGTCTGCAACCGATATAATCAGAGCGACGCATGCTTTAACCGAAACTGATATCCCTATAGGTTGACCGTCTAGCATTTCTCAGCATACCTTGGTTGCTACTGTGTGTACACCTACATGTAAGTATACATTCATTTTGATTGGTTTATTTTAATTGCATTTTCATGTATGTTAATTGTTAGTATGTTTTGTGTATTGCAGTGTATAGTTGGCCTACCACAGAGACTTTAAGAAATAGGTGTCTTGCCTTTACGCATACGCATCCGGGTACCAAAAGAACGTCACCTCAGACAACGATTGACACAAGGCTGATGGTATCTGATGGCTGCCAAAGGTGTTCACAGGGGGAAATTGGCAACTGATTGCGACAAGCAGGCTACAATTGTAACCACCCGTAATTTTTCAAACATTATTTTAATAATAAAAACTTATTTAATATTATCTGGCAATTTATTTGAGCATCTTTGAGCTTACTTGACTATTTCGGAAAGTTATCTCACACATTGTAGCATATAGTAACCCTCCAAGCTACTTAATTTTAACAAGAAAAGTGAAGTAATCACTTCCTGACACTTACTGACATTTTATTTACAAAACCGAGAAGTGATCTCGCTTTTCTGAAAAACACGACATCACACGTGTACCGACACCATATTATTTATGGATTAAATCCGATAATTATTTTCGGAGTCAATGGTATTATTTTTATAAGAACATACACGAAAAATTTAATTTTCGCATTGTTACTCGAAAGCACAAAAACCAGGTTGCCACGATTATATTTTAGCTCAACAGGACACGGGATACACGGGGTAATAATAAAACCGACCTATCCTTTTATCCTTATCCCAACCGACCTCTGCCCCATCTCTTTCAATACTTTTTCTTTTCAGTATATAGTTTATAGATCTGTGTCTCTCTCTCTCTCCTTCCCAAAAACAGAGCACGAGATCATCTCAAGTCATGGAAAGAGACTATTGCTGGATTCAATCCTTCACGAGATTCCACCATGGAAAGCCATGGAAAGGGACTACACACTCACATCTCTATTGGGTTTCCAGCCGCCTCTCATTCCGACCAGATTCCGGCCACCTTGAGTTAAGGACGCGCCACCACCACCGTTGCGGACAGCCACGCCATTCCCCCTTCTCGTTCATCCGTGTGGTATAAGAAATCAATTCACTTGTTTTTAATTATTAGTACTAAAATAATTTTAATAACTTACTATTAGTACTAAAATAATAATTAGCACAAATAATTAATAACTTGTCGCTTATAAGATACGCACAATATTATCCCCAACAAGAAACCGTTTTTACTCAAAAAAAAAAAATGCTTGAAAGTTCCTTACAACATTTAGGGGAAAATTATCCCCAGACATCAAGCTCTAATTCTAACCGATCTTCAGTTAACAACAGCAGTAATGATGAAGTGACGTTGCATCAAGACGATTCGGATATGGAAGACGGCGAAGAAGGATACCTTACCGACCCACAAGATGACGAAATTGACCGTACCACTCCTGTGACGAGCTCACCTGAGGGGCAGCAGCTGACGTCACCAGAGGTCGGGACGTCGTCTCCTCTTTATATGAGTGAATTCCATTGCTGTTCTATCTGTAAAAGCGCCTGGGATCAAGGAAAGCACCAACTAAGGTATCAAAAACGCGAACAGCTAGATCACTACAACGAAACTTCACCTAACTATCAGCATTCAAGTAATTCGTTTGATACCTTAGCTGGTGCTTTCCGTGATCCCAGGCGCTTTTACAGATAGAACAGCAATCGAATTCACTCATATAAAGAGGAGACGACGTCCCGACCTCTGGTGACGTCAGCTGCTGCCCCTCAGGTGAGCTCGTCACAGGAGTGGTACGGTCAATTTCGTCATCTTGTGGGTCGGTAAGGTATCCTTCTTCGCCGTCTTCCATATCCGAATCGTCTTGATGCAACGTCACTTCATCATTACTGCTGTTGTTAACTGAAGATCGGTTAGAATTAGAGCTTGATGTCTGGGGATAATTTTCCCCTAACTGTTGTAAGGAACTTTCAAGCATTTTTTTTTCGAGTAAAAACGGTTTCTTGTTGGGGATAATACTGTGCGTATCTTATAAGCGACAAGTTATTAATATATCTGAAAATTATTGTGCTAATTATTATTTTAGTACTAATAGCAAGTTATTAAAATTATTCTTTTAACCGAATGAAACTGGATAAGTAAAAGAGTGGTTGTTTGTGTGATTGTTTTGAATTCGGGTCGAGTATAAACCCGTTTAGGATCGGGTCAAACCCGTTTGGGGTCTCGAATTGTATATAAGTTTCTCTG